>APFE030719427.1:0-41451 GCA_000404065.3 Pinus taeda
GCATGGATCAATTTACTTCACCAAGTTGGATCTTCGCTCAGGATATCATCAAATCAGAATGAATACTGAAGACATTCCAAAAACAGCATTTAGAACTCATGAGGGTCATTATGAATTTTTGGTCATGCCTTTTGGCCTTACCAATGCACCTTCAACATTTCAAAGGTTGATGAATTCAATTTTCAAACCATTCCTTAGAAAATTTGTGTTAGTATTTTTTGATGATATACTAATCTACAACAAGTCTTGGAAGGATCATGTTGAACATGTTGACAGGTGCTACAACTATTGGAGGAGAAACAATTATATACAAAAGGATCCAAATGTTTCTTTGGAGAATAAGAGGTGGAATATCTAGGTCATATTATATCTCATGAAGGAGTTAAGGTAGACCCTAGCAAAATTAAAGCCGTTAAGGAATGGAAAATCCCAACATCCATAAAGTATCTGTGAGGATTTCTTGGGTTGACAGGGTATTATCGCAAGTTTGTTAAGAATTATGGGAGAACAGCAGCACCTCTAACAACATTATTGAAGAAAGATGCATTTTCATGGACTCCGGAAGCAACAAAGGCCTTTGAACATCTTAAAGAGGCAATGTGCCAAGCACCGGTCTTAGCTACACGGGACTTCACAAAAACCTTTATTGTGGAATGTGATGCTTCAGGAAATGGAATTGGTGTTGTTCTAATGCAAGATGAAAGACCCATTGCTTTTGAAAGTCGTCCAATCAAGGGAAAGTTACACAAAGCTATTTATGAGAAGGAAATGTTGGCAATACTCCATGCACTTAAGAAATGGCGACCCTACCTAATGGGAAGACACTTCAAGGTAAAAACGGATCATGTAGCCTTAAATACTTTTTAGAACAAACATTATCCTCTGAAGAGAAACAAAAGTGGGTCACAAAGATGTTGGGTTATGACTTTGAAATCATCTAAAAAAAAAATGGAAGGAATGTAAGGTGGCAGATGCACTCTCAAGAAAGGAATGAGGGATGGGAGCTTTGTTCGTGTGCCATTTCTATTATCCAACCACATTGGGAATATAAACGAAGAAGGGAGGAATGGGAAAGAATGAATGAAGAAAGTCTGGCACTTATTCGAAAAACAGACCAAGATTCCAGTACGTTCTACATTTAGCTGGCAAAATGATTCGTTATGGTACAAAGATCGCTTATACCTCTGTAAGAATTCCTAGCTAAAACAAAGATTCTTATGGAATTGCACACTTCTCCCTTAGGAGGGCACTCAGGATTTTTAAAAACTTACCACAGGGTTAAGAAGGATTTTTTTGGGGATGGCCTTAAATCAGATATTCAAAGTTTGTGGCAGAATGTTTGGTTTTCCAACAAAATAAAGTTGAAAAAATTAAGACACCGGGTCTATTACAACCTTTATCCATTCCAAGCCAACGTTGGGAGGAGGTTTCAATGGATTTTATCACAGGTTTACCAAAGTCTGAGGGAAAGAGTGTCATCATGGTGGTAGTTGACAGACTTACCAAGTATGCACACTTTTGTGCATTATCACATCCATTTAAACCAGTACAGTTTCTACTACATTTATGGAAACAATTCAAAAGCTACATGGAAACCCAAAGATTATTGTAAGTGACAGAGATCCCATTTCACTGAAAATTTTTGGATAGAATTATTTTCTTGTCTTGGTACTCAGTTAGCTCATAGCTCATCTTATCATCCTCAATCTGATGGGCAAACTGAGATAGTAAACAAATGTTTGGAAGGATATCTTCATTGCTTTGTATCTGATAAACAGACACAATGGGTCAAATGGTTGCCTCTGGCCGAATGGTGGTATAACACTTCCTTCCATACAGCAACAAAAATGACCCCATTTATGGCACTTTATGGGTATCAACCACCATCCATCACATCATATTTAAGAGAAAATTCTAAGGTTAAGGCAGTGGAACATCACATCGAACATCAACAACAAGTCCTCCAACTCTTAAAGGATAACTTCATGTTGGCATAGAATAGAATGAAACAACAGGCAGATCAATATCGCAGTGAAAGAAGTTTTGATGTAGGTGATTGGGTATTCCTACAGCTACAACCATATAAGCAATGTACCTCAAGCAAGCTAAGAAGGATAATAAATTATCACCAAAGTATTATGGTCCGTACAAGGTGTTGCAAAAGATTGGTACTATGGCATACAAATTGGAGCTTCCTGCAGCTTCTCGATTGCACCTAGTTTTTCATGTTTCATGTTGAAAGAAGGTTATATGCGACAAGCTCCCAGTTCGAACAATATTGCCAGAACTTGACAAGGAAGGAAAAATTATATTGGAACCGGAAGCAGTCACAGAAACAAGATCTCGACAGCTACGAAATCGATCAATTTCGGAGTATCTTATCCAGTGGAAGAACTTATCTGCGGAAGATTCCACATGGGAGGATGAGAATTTTATACAGAAGTATCCAAGAACTAATCAAGCGTTGAGGACAACACTTTTCTTGAAGGAGAGGGCATGTTGGTCCTATAATACTAGTGATTACCCATTACTATGGTAGTTGTACCCCTTATTAATATTGTTGTGCCCCTATTGCCCCCATATTGTTATTACTGTGCCCCAAGAATCCCTCTATTGTTATTTTTGTGGCTTTATATTATTATTGTTAGGTCGGCTGGGTTATATTGTGACTCCTTACACTCCTATATATAGAAATGAGGTTTTGTCATTTGTAACATCGAAGAATTGTTCATTTATGTAATGTAAAGGAGGTTGCCCCCTCGAAGAGACTGAATTATAAGGCGTTGATCTATCTTTTCTATCTTTTCTTGAGCTAGTTTCATAACATAAAGGATTAACCATTCAAATTGGTGTATGGAAAGGAAGTTGTAATGCCATTGGAATTGTGGTCTCAAGTCTCAGAATTTCCATAACGCCAAAAATGTATGATCATTAGTCATTGTAGCAAAGATTAGATGAACAAATGGAATTCGAGGAAGATAGATTCGTTGTAGGGTACAATTGAATGGTTGAGAAGTAGAGGCAAAAAACATGGTATGATCGTAACTTCTGGCGCAAGATCCTAGAGTTAGGTGCATTAGTACTACTTTATTATTGCAAGTTTCTTAAACATCTTGGGAAGTTACACACGAGATAGTTAGGACTCTTTTGCATAATTTACATTACAAAAGAGAGCAGAGTAAAGCTGGCAACACTTCGCTGTCAACCGTTGAAGAACAGTACATAGAAGCAGGTTGAAGGTGTATTATGGGCCCTAGGGTTTGAGATGCCATAGTTTAGATCTGTTAGCTAGAATTAATGTAGATAGGAGTAGGGTAGGGTTAGTTGTAAATTCAATAGTTTAATGCAGTTTTGGAGTAGTGTAAATGCATAGAGTGAGGTAGCGTACAACATTTAGGGTAGTTAAAACCATTAGTTAATAGTGTAGATTTCGAAGATTTATAGAGTTATGGTTAGAGTAAAGGACAATACAGGGGAGGATATGACAATTCACCTAGCAGCATAACACGTGGTAGGATTTCCTTATGACAGAGCCTATACAAAAACTAATGAAAAATACTGTGAAAAATTGGCCACCATTACGTAAAGGCTGCTCGGGGACTGCAATGCATTAATGCAGGGTCATATCTGTTAGATTTGCTTAAACCCAGGTCAGATTTAATGTCCAATAAAATTTTCTTAGAAAAAGATTATTTCCTCATATCTGAAATTCTATGATAAGATATACATTGAGTTCCTAACTTAATATGCACAACATAAATAAATAAACAGAAAACCAGACACAAAAATTCTTGACACAATTTTACCTTGGAAACCCCAATCTGGGGAAGAGCAACAAATTTGGGTTTTTTATTTAGCTTAAAAAAATTGATTACAACAAGTATTTTTCAGGAAATTTACAACAAAATTATACTTAGAAATTTTATGTGATGACCAGCTTTGTGCAACCTCCCTTGACCCATCTGATTTGCTGTATGGACCAGCTCTGCACATGTTGAGTTTTGTAGCTTAGAAGGTACTTCTAGTCTTGTATCGTGACTAGAAAGACATTGATTTGTCTTTTTAGGAGCTTGCATGCGACATGCAAAGTGTGCAAGTGAGTTGCACACATGCGAATGTGTTACATGTGACATGCATGAGATGTGTATGTTAAGCAAGCTAAATTTAAGATTTGTACTTGAGTTAAAGTAGAGAAAGCTAAAGATAGGATAGTTAACTAAAGTAAAAGTACTTATCTTCAGTTAACTTGATGAGCTAATTTTGGCAGTCGATCTTAGATGAGGAAAGTTATAAATTGAGCCTAAAGTGAGGAGCTAAGACACAACAACAACACAAAATTGAGAGAGGCTTCTCAGTGAGTGTGTGCTGGGTCCGAGAGAGTGCAGTGAGGATGGTGATCAGTTTTGTATTTTCTCAGTTGGGCCATTATCCTAGGATGGGAGCCCAAGTAAGTTTCATGATTAATTTATTAATGAAGAATTGTTGATTGGTTAGAAATCCATTTATGTGTATGTGATTCAAATCGGGTAATTTTGGTTTCACTAAATATTTTTAGTTAGGAACTTATTTGTGTATTCATTCAGTTAATAATTGCTATGAACTGAATATGGGGTGCTAGGTTCGGGAAATTCTAACATGCTATCAGAGTGCCAACTTTGAATGGATCTTAGAATTACAGGTGCCAGATTTGTATCAGATTGTCGAAGATAGGTTGGCTGTGATTATACGAATGTAATTTTCTTATAGGGGCTGCGAGGATTTTTTTTCCTTGAGTTGAAAAAAGGGACAATTCAAAAAAAAGGGAAAAGAAGGAAAAGGGGCCCATTTTTTTTTAAGAAAAAAATAGTAGTAAGAAAAAAGGGGTGCAGGCTCGGGTGAGGTAGCGGGTCAACCAGTTAATAATAAAAATTAATTATTGGTCAGTTTGACCGGGATGACTACTGGGCTACATAACAAGGATCGGTTGGACGGGGCAGGAAATTTCAGTGCATGGAAGGATCAAATTGTTCTGTTCTTTGAGGAGCAGGAGTTGTGGAACAATGTGGAGAAGGTTGGTCCATTTCCTACAAATCCTACTCATTTGGCTGAGTTTAATAAGAAAAACGTGAAGGCCAAGAGAATAATCTTGGACTCCATTAAAAACCATATTATACCTCGTGTGACAAAAGTATGCCTTTGAGATGTGGGCATCCTTAACTGATTTATACAAGAATACAATCCAAAACAGAAAGTTGGTGTTGAAGGAGAAACTGAGAAACACCAGGGGTTTGAAACTGACGTAGTTGCATCATACCTAACCAAGGTCACTCAGATTAGAGATGATTTGGCAGCAGTGGGGGAAAATATTGATAGTGAAGAGTTGGTAAGATCAGCCTTGAGTGGCTTTCCTTTGAAATGGGATGACTTTATTGATGGGATTGTTGCACTGGAGATATGCCTAGTTGGGATAGATTCTAGTATGATTTCGTACAAGAAGAAACAAGGAGACCTTCCAAAACTCCAAGCCAACATGATGGTAAGGTTGATGAGGAGAATTTTGCTCTTGCTGTAAAGGGCAAAATTAAAGTAAAGGAAAGCGGGAGATTTGCTTCCGTGAATGCCATGAGCAAAGTGAAGTGATTTGCATGTCAGAAGACTGGTCACTTGTGAGCCATTGTCCATACAAGGAGGAGGAGGGTCAGGTGGCTGCATCAACATCATTTGAGATTGATGACTTTACGGAGAAATTTGAGAAAGAATTTTCTCTAGTTTCCTGTGTTTCTGACATTAGTATTGTTGTGTATAAGGACAATGGGTTATGGCTAGTGGACAATAGAGCATCCAATCACATGACGAGGATGAGGTTAGTGTTCCGCAGTATTTCAGAGACAAGTTCAGACTATAGTATGTTTAGTGGGACTAGTACCATGCATGTAGTGAAGAGGATTGGATGTGTCAGATTCGAGCTAGAGTTAGGAGGGTTTCTAGAGGTGATAGGGATGATGTTTGTTGCAGGGTTGATGGTACACGTGCGTGCTCTCAGTATCAGCCATGGATGATGTTGGATATAGAGTTTTGTTTCGGGATGGACAGGTACTTCTATATTCAGAGGGACCGACCTTGGATGCAGTTGTAGTGCTTGGCATCAGATAGGGGCAATCATACAAGTTGTTGGGGAAACCTATGGGTATATCCGAGGGGATCTTGGATACAAGATCAACGTCAGTTGCTAAGAGGGAGCAGGTGGTGAGGAAGAGTGTTCTTCAGGTACTGGCAGGAGCCTCGGTTGGTATGATATGACATTGTTCGACGCTGAGGTGCAAGATCCTAGGAGCATGGTTGGATCGAACAGGTCTTTAAATCAAATTCCGAAACACGTAGTTGGGATGTCTTATAGTTCAAAGGAAGCAACTGCCGCAAAGTGGATGATGTTGTGGTGTTGTAGACAAATGCGGGTGGAGGAGGTTCTTCTAGAATTATCTCCCTCGCTAAGAGGGAGTGTTGAGTTTTGTAACTCGGAAGGTACTTCTAGTCTTGTGTCTTGACTAGAAGGCAGTGTTACTTGGGGGCGGGAGCGAAAGCGGGGAGCGGGAGCGAAAACAGGTGCAGGAGTGACATTTTCAGAAGCTGCCAGTTTGGGAGCGAATCCCAGAGCGTTTTTTTATATTATATATATATATATATATATTTTATATTTTGATACATATATGTCAACAAAAACATGCAAAATGATGAATTAGATATAAAAAACATAAAAAAAATAGATTGAACCATATAACAACAATCATCTAGAAGTTATAATCTTCATCAACCATGTCCACAAGTTAGTAACATAGTAACATACAACATATTGAGTCTCATGATTCATAAATATTAAAGTTTCAAGCTTTCAAAATTCAATATGTAACATTTATCATCATTGATCACCAAAGTTGTACTTGTAAGCTAAGTGTAACCATTACAACAAATAATATCTAATATGAAATGAAATGTTATAAAATGAAATGAAATAAAACAACTTTAAACTTTCATGAAGCATCATATTCATAATTCACTACTAATGAGTTATAATTGCTAACTTCAAACTTAAATTATCATATATTGTTTAAAAAAATATCATAATAAATATGAAAGAGTCAATAGTTATAAAAACTACAAGAAACTAGAAAAGACAAGTAAATCTATTTTCTATTGCTTATGCTTGGGCCTCTTGCCACCATGAGAAATGTCTAAACTTTTAGTCTTGTTGGAAAATTAGGATCTTTGTCATTAATATCACCCTCTAAGCATTACTATCCAGAGATATCTTTGTCATTACCTCTGTATCTGTATAGGGATCTTTGTCATTAATATCACCCTCTAAGCATTAACATAAGATAGAAAAAGCATAGCATGTCAAGTCAAGATTTTTTTTAGTGATGTGTACATTTTTAGGAGGGTTATGATAAAGGAGTTCGACAACCAATGTCACTAACATCAAGGTACATAGAGGGATTGGTGCTCTTGCTTAAATATGAGTTCCATACCCTAATACATGACAAAATTCAATGGAAACATTGCAATCCCCCAATCCTAAAATCCTGAAAAACTGATAAGTCTGCTGGATTTTGAATAAAATCTAAAATTCTACTTTCTCCATATGAAATCAAAGGAGGTCAGAACCACTCTCAAACATTCTGAGTCATTTCATGGTAATGTTAAAAATTTAAGTAAACTGATGAAAATGAAGATTAAGGAGATAAGATAAGATAAGATAATTTTATTAATGTCCAACGAATGACCACAAAAGTAGGTCAAAGGGACTGTTTGTTACAAAAAGGGGGCCGTGCCCAGTAGGAGAACCAAATGGTCTCCTCATAAAGACAGATACTGAAAAGAAAAGATAGAAAATAAAAATGAGGCGGGTAGGAAAGAGCGTATGGAGCTCCGATCCCAGCCTCGCAGCCTGATCTCTAGACTGTGTCGCAGGATCACTGGTGAAGAAGACCCTGGGGATGCGAATGTGGGAGTCCGATTCTCCTAACATCCGAGGTCGAGAGAGGAGAACTGTGGGTAGTTCAGTAAGGTTTGCTGGCTTGAAGCAGTGGGCACTGGTTGCCTCCCATTGTGTTGTCTCCGTGATCTGATGATCCTGGGCTGCCTATCGGGAAGATGCCTGGTGCGGTTCTTGTGCTGGGTCCTCGTAGGCAAGGGGCTTCTCCTCTTAACACGAGGGTTTGCCGATATGTGTGAGCCAGCTTGATCGGTATTCTCATTGGTTGATCTCTTAACTCCTCGGGCTGAGGGAAGTATACTGAAGAAAGAGGTGATCTGACGAGTATTGTTGGGTCGGACGGGAGGCTGGAGGGTATGCTCCCGATGCTTAAGAGTCTCCTGGATATAAAGTGCGACGCATCTCTGGTCCGTGTAGTTGAAGAAGCTGGAAAGGGTATTCAGTCCTCTGAATAGACAGTGAAAGCGACCTCTGATCTCATAATATATCGGACACCCGAAGATGAAGTGCCATTCATTCTCCACCTCCTGTGTATGGCATAGCCGACAAATCCTATCAGCTCTCTCTATCTGGTGATCTGTCTCTACCCGAAGCCTATGTGAACCAACTCTGAACTGTCCGAGGGGGATCCGGAGAGCATGCATCCAATGCCGAAGCGTGTACTGGGGACGAACTATAAGCCCGTTTCTTATATTCAAGAAGTGTTCTGCATAGAAAGCCATTTTCGGACGTAGCCCCCCCGGGGGGTCAATCCATGTGACCTGGATAAACTGTCTGTAGATGTCTTCCTTGATGATCTTATTAAGTTCCTGCTTGGGGGGGAGTCCTCTGGGGGCGTTCAAGGAGTACTGAAAGGGGGGAAGGTGGTCAATGTGGAGTCCCACTGCCTTGAGGAACTTTGAGACCCCTGTATACCAACATTTGGTTTTTCCTGGTTGTGTGCGGTCGATGTCCTCAGAAGAGCAGTAAGCTAGATAGGGGTACCTGTCGCGCCCTTTCAAGGTGTCTGCAAAACTCCGAACTCTGTGGAGAAAGGAGACCAGTCTGAAGGCTGTCTCAAGGCGGAAAGGTTGTGTACCAAATTCGGCCAGAATGATTTGTTGTGGGATAGTACACTTGCAACGGATAATGCGTCGGAGGAGAAGAGTTTGGACTCTCTCAACTACTGCCCAGTCTGACTCAAGCAATGAAGGACCCCAAATTTCCGATCCGTATAATACTGTGGGTCTGATCAAGGTGTCCATAAGGCTCAACTTTGATGAGATGTCCTGGAAGTGATGGCGGAAACATTGTCTCTCCAAAATGGCTAGAGAGCCATACCCCTTATTGATCCGAGGTTGCAGAGCTGGCCGCATACTGAAACGGGGGCCTGAAAACTGTACTCCCAAATACGTGTAGCTATTGGTAATCCCCACTGTTTTTCCTTTGAAGAGGAACTGGTGATCCTGAGACTTCTTCGTCCCTACTCAGGTTCACTGTCAATTTCCGGAGATCACAGAATAGTGCTAATGCATCCAGCTGTCTCTGGAGCCCTTCTGGTGATGAAGATAAGAGTGCAATGTCATCTGCAAAAAGTAAGATATAGATCAAAACCTGATGAAGATAGCAACCGTCAGACTCCTGTATGTGTTCCCGTAGAAAGGCTTCAAGCTCATCAATATATATCCCAAAATGGGTGGGGGATATTGGGCACCCCTGCTTGACTCCAATCGTGCTCCGGATGAACTCAGATAGCCCCCCTACAGTGCGAAGACAACCCCGGACGGACTCCTAAAGACGCATAACAGCCGTCAGTTGGGAGTGTGAGGTACTGATGTCTTTGAGTCGCTGAAGAAGATCCTCTCTTGGGACTGAATCAAAGGCCTTCCGGAAGTCCACAAAGCAGCAATACACCTTCGAGGACTGGTGGCGTGCTTCCTCGATCACAGCACGGAGTGTAAAGATGTGGTCAATGGTCTGGTGATCTGGTCTGAAACCAGCTTGGCCCCTGGCTCTAAGATCTCTTTCTTCGAAATCCCCGGAAAGCTTTCTATGAAGGATAGTGGCATAGAGTTTAGAGAATGTATGACCCACCATAATTGTCCTGTAGTTGTTGGGGTCCGAGGTATTCCCTGACTTATGGATGGGGTATATAATATGATGGGACCATATAGGGGGGAACCCATCTCGGACTACATGGTTGAGGAGATCTGCCAGGTATCCAACTAAGGGACGTAGGCCACGTTTGAAAAATTCAGCTTGGAATCCTTCTTCATCCGCTGCTTTGCTGCTATTCATCGCCCAGATGGCTTCTCTGACATCTTTCTCGGTGAATAGGTGGCAGGATATGGGAGGAGATGTGACCTGTATCTGGGACTGCCCGGGAATGTCATAAAGGCGAGAGGTGTGAGAGAACATGGAGACTGGGTCGAGATCAGCGGGGGGAGGAGAACGCCGGGGGAGGATCTTGCCCCAGAATTGCTTAGGGGAATGGGTAAGGAGGGCGGAAAGATCCCTTCTTTGTTGGGAGATGAACTGTCGTTTTTTGTGGCGGAGAAGGCGACGGTAGTTCTTTTGGATGGTAGGATAAGAGGGAAGGGACTGACGGAAGGCATGGCGGAGATCCTTGTGGAGGAGTTTGCATTCTGTATCGTACCATTTGTTCATAGGGGAAGTTCTTGTCTTGTAGGAGGTCGAGGAGGTTCGAGAGGAGTGGGGAAAGGATTGAAGCGCCGACTCCCAGATTGCTGAGGAGAGACAGTGGTATTTATCTGAGACAGTCTCGAGACGGGAGAAATCATTTGTGTTGGGGAGGATTTGTCGGAGTGAGGAGGAGAAGATGTCGGGGTCACCCTTCTCAAAACAGAAGATGGTTCTTCCGGGGGATCGAGGTGGGGGGTGGATTGGTCGGGGGGGATCAGACTGAAGGGAAAGTGAAAGTAGTGCGTGGTCGGCCAGGGGGATGGGAGATACAGAAAGATTCCGGATAAAAGGGAGCAGTGAACGACTGGTTAAAGCGTAGTCCACCACACTAGCCCCACCTCCATGAGGCCTACACGTGAAGAAGCGGGATTCCGGGAAGCGCGAGAGGCCGTTCAAGATTATCAGCTCATGTGATTCGCCCAACTGCAAGAGATGTCTACCATAGGCTGTGATGGGGCCCAGGGCGTCCTCTGAGATTCTCTGCAAGCCTGCTGAATCCAGGTCCACACCCCTAGTACAGAACACATCCTCTGAGCGGTCATGGAGTGGGACCTGATGTTCCTTGGTACGGGTGTTGAAGTCCCCCATGATGATGATTTCTCCTTCAACTGAGAATTAAGTGATGTCTGGGTATATGCTGGTGAAGGGGTCCCTTTCAACATCGTCGTGGATGGCAAATGAAGATGTGGTGGGGGGGAGTAACAAACTGCAATAAAGATATCCATCAGGGGTGGTTTTCCAGTTCTGATTCGGATCCACATGTACCTGGCGTACTCATCTGTATTTACCACTGTGACTCTATCTCTGAGCTCGTTTTTGACTAGGCATGCTACTCCTCCTGACCCTCTGACCCCTCCTGAGCTCCTTTTTTCCTGTCTACATATTGAATGCCATTGGTACCCTGTTACATCTGGGAGGGGTCGAACTGGGCTCTCATGGGTCTCTGTTACTAGGAGGATATCTGCTAAATCAAGGGCGTCATAGAGTAGCCCAGGTGAAGACCAAAAAGACCCATTTCCGTTCCAGCAGTGAATTGAAATCCCTGGTGTTTGACTCCCCCCCAGGCGGGCCCGTCATTTGGAACTGCCTGCTCGAGGTGTCCATCCTGGGGGAAAGGAATCTCGAATGATAGCTCTAAGATTCCTTATAACTGCCCATTTGCCTGCTTGTCTTGCTGCCATCACTTGTTCCCTAGCTTGTTTAAGTTCAGCTACCTGTGCCCGAGTGAGATCCTCGTCTAGGAATATCTTGTGTGGAAGATTAAAAAGCTTCCGCTTAGCTCGAAGAGCATGTAGACGATCTGTGGTATTATGAAAACGGATAAATAAGGTGGAGTCCTGTCCCAGCCAGGCTCTGTCTAAGCTGATACTAGATATGTCGAGGGTGTCTCTCAAGAAACCTGTGGCCACCTCCATCGGATCTGCTGAAGGTAAAGGTAGAGGGAGACCTCTCACTTTGAGGTTTAGCTCTCTCGCTCTACGTGATCGTTCTTCTACAAGTTTGGCATGCACCACTTCCTCTACTGCCGTGATAGGGGAGGGTTTGTCTTTCCCCTGGACAACCTGCGCCCATGTGCTGATATGTGTTTCTGTTTCCTGTCTGAGGGATGCCTGTTGGGATATAATCTCCTCCTGCTTGTTCCTGATCTCCTGGATTTCTGCATGTAAAATTGTCTCTGTGGGGTCTTCTTGCACTGTTTTACGAAGTGATAAGTTTTCCCCTTCCACGCAGGAAATTTTGTCATTTAGAATGTTTACCTCGGCCCGAAGCTTGTCATTCTCGGTTTCGAGGGAGTCTACCCGACGCAATAATTGTTTGATTTGAGATGTCCAGAAGGCGAAGTCAGACTCCATGGCAATGTCTCTGGGGCTAGAATGTCACTTTTACTTTAAGAATTTAACATTACCATGAATCATTACCGTGAACCGCATATCAATACTAGGGCCATAGGCTTGATCATTAAGCTGCCCCACTCAAAACTTATTTGTTTCTTTGAAAAAAAAATTGCATTTGGAACATTACTGCGAAAAACAATTGCAAAAAAGGCTAAACGCTCCCGAAAAGGCAGGGAGCGTTTTTTTTTAGGGAACACGCTCCCAAGGCTCTCGGGAACTGCTCCTACTCAAAGCGCGAATTAGGAGCGGGAGCGGGAGGGGGTGGGGGTGCTCCCCCACAACCTTGCTAGAAAGACCTTGATTTTCCTTTTAAGGAGCTTGCATGCAACATGTAGAGTGAGCAAGTGAGTCGTAGACACGGGAATGTGTTGCATGTGACATGTGTGAGATGTGCATGTAAAACAAGCTAAATTTATGACTTGTACTTGAGTTAAAGTAGAGAAAGCTAAAGATAGGATAGTTAACTAAAGTAAAAGTACTTATCTTCAGTTAACTTGACAAACTAATTTTGGTTGCCAATATTAGCTTAGGAAAGTTATAAATTGAGCCTAAAGTGACGAGCTAAGACACTACAACAACATAAGATTGAGAGAGACTTCTTAGTGAGTGTGTGTTAGGTCCAAGAGAGTGCAGTGAGGTTGGTGATCAATTTTTTATTTTCTCAGTTAGGTCATTATCCTAGGACGGGAGCCCAAGTAAGTTCCGTGATTAATTTATTAATGACGAATTGTTGATTGGGCAAAAAATTGTATGAGTATGTGATTCAGATCGAGTAATTTTGCTTCCGCTAAATATTTTTGGTTAGGAACTTAGCCATGTATTCGTTCAGTTAATAATTGCTATGAATCGAATACCGGGTGTTGGGTTCGAGAAATTCTAATAGCGCAGACTCTGCGACCCATCTAGCTTGCTGTACGACCCCAACATAATTCGACCTGTATGGCTGGGTGTTTTTCGGCTTGTACGACCCAACATAATCGACTTGTGTGGTCTAGTAGAATCAACCTATACGACCTAGCCAAATCGACGTATATGGCCTTGGTAATTCGACCTCCTTGCTTGCTCACTGCTTCTAAAATTAGCTTGTTCAATACTCTTCAATTTGTTGTCAGTTCGACTCTCTGCACCATCTGAATGCCCAAACCTTGTGCTAATTGATCTACCGCTCCAACAACCTATTTCCTTTTATATAATTTTCTTATCTAATCTCGAAAGTGATGGAGGGTTGTGATTGCATCTCCACACTTGAGATCTATGGTCAGGATATAATCTCAAGTTGACCCTATTAAATTTATAAAAATTGGCCAATAAAATAGAAAATTAGATTAATTGATGAAAACTTGACTAAACTGAGAGGGGGGGTGAATCAGTTTAGTCCATTCATGGACATTAAAATTCCTTTCTTTAAACTCATTAACTGAACCAGTAAATGAGCATATTGACACGTAATGACCAACAAATTTAATATGCAAACATCAATTAATAAGTAAGCCAAAACATCACATCAACACATAATAACAACACATATGGAAACCAGATATAAGTGTAAACCCATAAAGGGAGAAAACCACGATTTTATTATTGTTGTGATGCAAAGGTAAGCTCCTACTCCCTTATTACATCTAGTTTTCTGTAGGCTCCAACCTACAGGAGGCTGCTACCTCAATTTTCTGCAAGCCGCAACATGCAAGGAAGCTCCAACTCCACATGTTTTTTGTAGCCTACAACCCATAGGAGGCTCCAACCTGATATTTATCAAGTCACTACTTGAAAGGAGACTACAATCCCTTGATGCAAAAAAGAAACAACAATGTGCTGGTTTACCTTGTCATCAATTCTGCATATCTCCATTTTCATCCCTGCCTCTTCTTCCCTTCAAATCTGCTTCACATAAGCTTCATATGTGCTAGGTAACTAATGCATAACACCTCAATCAACTCTCACAAATTCTCTAACTCTCTAACCCTTTTTTTTGCCTTCGAAAATCACATCTTTTATAAAGGTAGTTTGCTCGCTGTTTGTATCCCATATAAGAATATGAAGTGAATACGCTTGACTCTTTGCCTTCCCCTCATTCGTTTCCAAACTCTTCATATTTTGAATATTAGAACACAAAAATAAATGCTCCACTCAATATTATTTTCATTCACATGTAATGATCAAATTCATCGACATAATGCCAACATCATGCAACATTATAGGAATAGCATATGACTAAATAATTGAGCATTCATTCCTCATGATCAATAACAACATTTTCCATTAATGCATCACAATAATCTCTGCAACATCTTTGCCTTTGTCTTGGACTTGCATCACAACATCTTCATATCATTGTCTCAACATCCTTGCCTTTGATCTCATGGAGTCTTGTCTTGTGTGTCATAGAGTCCTGCCTTGCATCACGATTCACAACAATTTTCTCCAACACACTAGTCTTCAAATCAGATACACCACACATGCCAATCATCAATGTTCTGCCAAACCATCAAGGTATTTTCTGCTCCTTTGTTTTGCTATCATCAAGCATGCCAAGCATAACTCGCTGCTTTGCAACCATAATAACATATGCAACATCTAGCATCAATATATGTTCTAAACACATCTGTCTCACCAACAGGTATTACATATGCTCCTTTGCATACTTTTGTTGATCCTGTAATTGCTCTTTTTCCCTTTACTGATCCTGTTACTGCTCTTGCCTTGCTGCTGCTTTGTCATCACATCTTTGTTGCTTCTTTGCCTCACTGTTCTTGTGCCATTATAGTACATGCCATCAACTCTAACAGTGATACCGTGCTACTCACAACTCAACAACACTTTGTTACTCCTTGTTGTTCACAAACTATTCTTAGTTGCATCTCCTCTCATCTCCACATGCTGCATCTCTTTAGCCATGCATCACAATCATACAGACGTCACAACCTTGCTACTCTTTTGCCATCAATGACAATAATGCCATCAATCTCCCGCTTTGGCATTGATGGCAAAATTGTGCTCCTCCCCCTTTTTGTCCAGAGAAGCATTTCTTCTCACTTCTTACCTCCCCCTTTGGCATCAATGACAAGGGGGTTGGTTTGTAGTGATAATCAACAAGAAGGGGTTATTTAGTGATTGCACAAATTCCTGCTATATGAAAGACAATCTCCAATATTTTACACCCTCTTTTACAAAGAAATGTTGGCTTGCACATCAATAATTTTATTTATTTATTTTATTTTATTTTTTATTTTTTATCTTTTTCGCTTATCATATGATGACCTACATCATGCACTGTGTATTTGAGAACTGCTAAAGACCACACAAATATCCTTCCAACTATTCAAGCTTAATTTTCTCAATCTGCATGGTGTCTTCACATGTACTCGATCAAAGAGTTGTCACAATTGAGAAGGTTCGCATTGACCAGTAGCTAACAGGGGCTAATTGAGCTACCTAAGTATGTCATGAAACACCAGAGAACCCACAGACTACCGATCACACTACGAATGAACTATAATGCTTGATAGATGATGTGTTGAAATTGGCAACTAGGGCAAAATTCCACCTTGGGACAACTCATCTGATGGAGATGATGATTGCATTGGATTTTCTTTTCGAGAGGTCCAAGATTGATATAAAGATCATCTCATTCAGACAAGCAGAAGCGTGATTTTGAATTTATGACCACATGTGCAAATTGTTCAGGTTGGCCTTAGCTTAATGTAGGCTCAAGAATCCCAATGGATGTGTCTCTTCACCCACAATGAAGTGTATAAATAGAAGATACCTCACACCTCATTTGGACCTCACTCACTCACACATTCTTCTCTCTCTCTTCATCAGATTGGTTCGTACAACTTGGGACAGCCTCTCTCTCTCTCTCTCTCACATGTGGCAAGGAGGATGATTTTTTGGGCAGAAAATTACAGGCTGAATTTCAGGATTTAGGACCAGTGTTGACCGAGGAGATTTTGACCTGTTTTCATTACAGTTTTGAGGGAAAAATTTCGGTTTCTTTAGGCCGCATTGACTGGCACAAAAATCGAGGATTTTGGAGCTATTTGACTTGTGTTGATCATAGAACTGATCGCAGGTTGATTGAGTTTGACCAAAGTTTTTGTGATTGTTTTGGGTTGTTTTTGACCACTATTGGAGGCCGAATTGGACTTCCTTTGACCGAGCTTCAAAGGAAGTGTTTTACTGTTGTTTTGACTAAAGTTGACTTTATAGTTAGGGTTGAAGTTTGATTGCAGAATTTGACAGGGTTGATGTGACTTTGTATTGGGCTAGTCTATCTGACTTTTGTACTCTCTCTCTCTGTTGAACTATTGAATAATAATAAGAAGATTTGATCAAAGGGTTTTCCCCACATTGGGGTTTTTCCTTGGCATCTGCCAAATCCGGTGTTCTCTTGTCTTGGCTTGTCTTCTGCATTTGTTTTTATGTTCTATCTGCATTCACTGTCAATGTGATTAATGGTTAATATGGTTGCTACTGGAAATGATTGGATATTGTTATTGGGTTGCTAAAGGAACATTGAAGTAAATTGAGCTAAGCATAGAACATACCATTGTTATCTAAAATTAACATGGAATCAGAGCTTAGGTGAAGACAAAGCCCAAGCAAGAGTGAGAAAAGAAATCACTAAGGAAAGTTGTTGGAAGCTAGCTTTAATGACGACTACATCATACTTCAAATCCGAGGACAAGCTCAAGGACAAATCCGACTATCATGCATTGAAGATGTCTCTGGATTTGAATTAAGAAGAGAATGATGCTATGGACTATGTTAAAGGAAGAGTGGTGGAGCCTCTTTCAAATGCACTCACTGTTGCAAAAACAAAGTATAAGAAAGATGAGGTCAAAGCTAAGAAAATTATTGTTGATTCCATTCACAAGCCTTTGGTTGCCTATATTTCTGATTTGGAAACATTTAAGGAGATGTATGACACGCTGGTTGGGATGTTCAAAGTAAATAATGTAAATCAAGTCCTCTTCCTCAAAAACAAGTTAAAAGACATCAAGATGGATAGCGGAGAGTCCATTCAATCCTACTTCATGAGGATTACCGAAATCAAGAATGATCTTTTATCTATTGGAGAAGTTGTTGGCGATAGGGAACTCACTCTTATTGCACTTGGAGGTATTATAAGAGAATGGGATGTGTTTAACTCCATCATCCTCAACAACGACAAGATTCTATGTTTTGATGAATTATTAGCTAGATGCGCTCAAGAAGAAATAAGGATGATGGAAAGAGATAAGCACTCAAACAGAAATAATCCTACCGCTTTCTTCGCTCATGCTAAAAGGAAGAACAATGTTGGTCCAAGAAGACAAAGTCAAGCGTTTAAGCCGGGATTCAAAGAAGGAAGAAAAGGAAGATGCTTCAATTGCAACAGGTTTAGCCACTATGCTAGAGAATGTCCTCACAAGAAGGATACTCCAAGGGATGATGACAACAATAACCACAACAACTACAAAGGAAATGGAAATCAAAGGAACAACAAGTTCAATAACAAAGTAAAGAGGAATGCTCTTGCTGCTCAATATGGAAATGGTCATCCTCCCAAAAGATCGAGAAATTTCAGGTATGAGGAAACTAATGTTGTAGATAACCAAAAAGAGTTTTATCTCATTTTTGCCCTCACCACTGCCTCTCCTCTGGATACATTGGATCACTGGTTGATTGATAGTGTTGCCTCAAGGCACTTCACTGGGTACAAGGAAGCCCTCTCAAATTTGGTGGAAGAGAAGACAAATTTGGAGATCATACTTGGGGACAATGCCACCTACCTAGTGAAAGAAATTGGACTGTTACTCTTCACTTAAATCAAGGTCAAACTCTTCATCTACAAGAAGTATTTTATCTACCTAATTTGAAAAAGAACCTATTGTCTATTTCTGCGATGGAAGATAAAGGTTTCAAGGTGACATTCGTTGATGGGAAGGTACGTGTTTTGCAAAGGAACCCAGAATATGCATTTACACTTGGATTTAGGGTTGAAAGTCTCTATCAGGTTGGAGGAAGTCCTTTGGGAGCTATGACTTGCGATACTTCTCTTCAATTTGAATTATGGCACTGAATATTTGCTCATCTTCATTACAATGCCTTGCTTGATTTAAGGAAGGTGGTCATAGGTATGCCCGAATTTATAATAGATCATGAAGGAGTTTGTCAGGGTTGTGTAGCTGGAAAACATACAAGGGGACCATTCCCTTCAAGTGAAAATCAAACTATCGATATTCTTCAATTGGTCCATTCTTATCTATTAGGTATGTTGCCCGTAACATCTTTAGAAGGATACTTGTACTATGCAATTTTTGTGGATGACTTCTCTCGCAAAACATGGATCTATTTCTTGAAGAAGAAGGACGAAGTGTTCAAATGGTTCTGCTCTTTCAAAGATTTGGTTGAAAATCAAATAGGGAAGAAGATCAAAATATTGAGGACTGATAATGGAACCGAATATGAGTCAAATGAATTCAATGACTATTGCAGAGAAGCTGAGATTAAGAGGAATACCACTACTGCATATACTCCTGAGCAAAATGGAGTTGCCGAAAGGAAGAATCGAACAATCATAGAAGCTACCTGTGCTATGCTTCATGATCAAGGCCTATCGAAGTTCTTATGGGGAGAAGATACCAACACTGCTGTTTATGTTCAAAATAGATTTCCGCATCAAACATTGGGCTTCAAGGCACTTGACGAAGGTTTCAGTGGTAAGAAACTTGATATTTCTCTTTTTAGAATTTTGATTGTCCCGTATATTTTCATGTGTCGAAAGAGAAAAGAAACAAGCTAGATGCATCTGGGAAGAAAGGAACTTCTGTGGGCTACAATGAAACTTCGAAGGCATATAGAATCTATGTGCCTGGTCAAAGAGAAGTGGAAATTAGTCACGATGTCACCTTCGATGAAGATTCTGCCCTTGGGAAAGTGAAAGATCTTCCTATCCCTAGGAAGGACAATGATGATGATACAGGAAAGAAGGATGAACCTTTGATAAATGATCCGATCCCTAATGTTGAAGGCTCGATGGATCCACCTCCTGGTGAGCCCTCTACTTCAAGGAAAAGACCTTTGTGGCTCAAAGATACTCTCGAAGATGCTGAAAGACATGTTGCACCAAGGGGGACATTTCGTGAAAGCAAGAAGCCAAACAGGTACCAAGGGTACTTAGTTGCTATGACTACCATTGTTCAATATGAGCATGTATGTTTGAAGAAGTCGTGAAACACCAAGTATCGAAAGATGCGATGAATGAGGAATATGAATCGATCATGAATAATGATGTCTGGGATGTGGTTCCTAGACCTAAGGACAAGTCAATGGTCACTTCAAAATGACTTTACAAAATCAAACATGGAGTCGATGGGAGTGCTGAAAAGTTCAAGGCCAGGTTTGTTGCTCGTGGCTTCTCTCAAAAGGAAGGAGTGGACTATGATGAGATATTTGCATCGGTTGCCTGATACACCACTATCCGATCCATCATTGCTCTTGGTGCCTCTCAAGAGTGGAGCTTACACCAAATGGATGTCAAAAGTGCTTTCTTGCATGGCTTGCTTATGGAGGAATTCTATGTAGAGCAACCTGAGGGGTTCGAAGTTCAAGACTGAAAAACACATGTATGCAGGTTGAAGAAAGCCCTCTATGGGTTGAAGCAAGCCCCTAGGGCTTGGTATGAGAAGATTGATAACTATCTTATGAAGCTGGGTTTTACAATGACTGAAGCTGACCTGAGCCTAAACTTCAAGTTTGAAAAGGACATGCCTCTCATTCTGGTTCTTTATGTGGATGATCGTTTTCTGACAGGTGCAGACCCTCTCATTTATCAATGCAAGAGGGAATTGGCTTCCGAATTCGAGATGAAGGACCTAGGTCTGATGCACTACTTCTGAGGCTTGGATGTCTGGCAAAAGGTAGGTGATGTTTTACTTTCTCAAGGAAAATATATTGTGAAACTACTCGAGAGATGTGGGATGGTGGATTGCAAGTCCGTGTCTACTCTGATGGAACTCAACTTAAGAAGCTATGTGGAAGTGTTGCTGGGCCCGAATTGGCAAATCCTTCTGAGTATCGACAACTTGTGGGGGCCCTGATGTTCTTGGTAAACTCCCGTCCAGACATATGCTTCGCTGTGAATACATTGAGTCAATTTATGGTCGAGCCTCATCACATACGTTGGGTTGCTGCCAAGAATCTCTTGAGATATCTCCGTGGCTCAATCAACTATGGTTTGAGATACACTGTCAGAATTTGAGGCTACATGGATATACTAATGTTGACTAGGTTGGCAGTGTGGTGGATCGTAAGAGCACGTCTAGATGTTGGTTCTCATTGGGGTCTGCTTCAATATCTTGCATGAGTAGGAAGTAGAAATCGGTTGCACTGAGCACCGTCGAGGTCGAATACATTGCCACTAGTATGGCCTGTTGTGAAGCTGTTTAGTTGAGGAAGCTCTTCAGTGACCTATTTGAGCACGTGCTAGATACCATCGTGATCTTTTGCAACAACTAAAGTGGGATTCGCCTTTCAGAGAATCCCGTGTTCCGCAACCACTCCAAGCACATTGATATCAGGTACCACTTTATCTGGGATTCGATGCAACGAGGAGCAATAAGGATCCAACACATCAGGATGGATGAGTAGGTCACACACATTCTCATGAAGCCCTTAGGGAAGGTCAAATTCTTAGCATTCCATTAGAGATTTGGAATCGTGGAAAGACTCTCCTATGAGGGTCCGACATGAGTTGGACATTGAGCTCTGGGAGCTCTTGGGGGCTTGGAAGACTTCTTGGAGCCATGAGTGACCATAAGGTGAGTGGTTCGCCTTCCCCTAGTGGTGCGCTATATATAGGGTGAGTGGTTCACCTTCCCCTATGATACCCCATGATGGTTGACATGTGTGTAGGGTAAGTGGTTCACCTTCCCCTACGATTGCGGACACATGTATGTAGGGTGAGTGGTTCACCTTCCCCTACGATTGACATATGCATAGGATGAGTGGTTCACCTTCTCCTATGGCATATGAGCAAGATTAGTGGTTCATCTTCTTCTGCCGATGCCCTAGCATACATCCTACCCATGGAGTTCGAGACTCATGGGAAGTACCTCTCATCTAGGCAATGAGTTGGGAAAAGTGGTTAGGGACCATAGCACTACCGATGGATGCATTGTGTACTACCGTACTCCCTATGACTAAGATGCATGGTGTTCAACAACTTGATATGGGATCATTTGAGGTTTTACCTCTGGACTGACTTTTGTCAGTGTAGAGTGGTAAGGTCTTGCAACTCACTCTCAATCAATTCTTCTTCATTATTACTTCATGGTTCAACAGAGCAGAGCAGAGCAGAAATGACAGAGATGGTACATGACGACAAGATGGAATTGGCAGGTAGAATTCTCCCTAGTTGAGAGGGAGTATTAAAATTGGCAGCTACGGTCAAACTCCATCTGGGGACAACTCATTTGATGGAGATGATAATTGCATTGCATTCCTCTTTTCGAGAGGTCCAAGATTGATATAAAGATCATCTAATTCTGACAAGTAGAAGTGTGATTTTGAATTTATGACCACACGTGCAAATTGTTCAGGTTGGCCTCAACTTAATGTAGGCTCAAGAAGCCCAGTGGATGTGTCTCTTCATCTACAAGAAAGTGTATAAATAGAAGAGAACTCACACCTCATTTGGACCTCATTCACTCACACATTCTTCTCTCTCTTCATCAGTTTGGTTCGTACAACTTGGGGTAGCCTCTCTCTCTCTCTCTCTCACGTGTGGCAAGGAGGACGATTTTCTCGGTGGAAAATTACAGGTCGAATTTCAGACTTTAGGACCAACGTTGATCGAGGAGATTTTGACTTGTTTTGATTGCAGTTTTGAGGGAAGAATTTTGGTTTCTTTAGGCTGCATTGACTGGCACAAAAATCGAGGATTTTGGAGCTGTTTGACCTGCGTTGACCGCATGTTGACTGAGTTTGACTAGAGTTTTTGTGATTGTTTTTGGGTTCACTTTGACTAGTTGACTTTTTGGTTAGGGTTGAAGTTTGACTGCAGAATTTGACAGCGCTGATTTGACTTTGTATTGGGCTAGTCTATCTGACTTTTGTACTCTCTCTCTCTCTTGAACTATTGAATAATAATACGAAGATTTGATCAAAGGGTTTCCCAACATTGGGGTTTTTCCCTGGCATTTGCCAAATCCGGTGTTCTCTTGTGTTGGCTTGTCTTTTGCTTTTGTTTTTATTTTCTACGTGCATTTACTGTCAATGTGATTAATGATTAATATGATTGCTACTGGAAATATTGGATATTGTTATTGCCCCGCTAAAGGAACATTGAAGTAAATTGAGCTAAGCATAGAACATACCATTGTTATCTAAAATTAACATGATGAGACTATACGAATGTGTGGAGCCAAAGTTAAATTTATTGGCCAAGTAAGCAAATAATGAAGAGGAGTTGACTTGAGGATGCAAATCAAATTACTTGGAACTTAGGGACTGGTCTTTACAGTGTGAGATTCATATATGTTGTCGAGGAGAGAAATTACATGAGGTTCAT
This sequence comes from Pinus taeda, assembly GCA_000404065.3. Taxonomy (NCBI): domain Eukaryota; kingdom Viridiplantae; phylum Streptophyta; class Pinopsida; order Pinales; family Pinaceae; genus Pinus; species Pinus taeda. The sequence goes on from APFE030719427.1 coordinate 23,108, forward strand.
GCATATGTCTAGCAGTGTTAGAAAGGTGTAGATGCAGGAAAAATAGATATTGTTGAGATGGTATTCTATAATAGTATCTTGGTCATCGTGTGTGCAAATTTTGTAGTTCATTGCATAGGAAAAGAATTTTCAAGTTGAGGGAAATGATGGTCCACAACAATGAAGGACCGCATGACAAGACCGACTCCTTAGGATGATGTATGCGATGCGGGTGACCTGGGAAACATAGATGTGGAGTAATTGTGTTGAGGCTGAAGATCAAATGGAAGAGGAAATAGACCACATAATCTCTGATTATAATGGCAAGGTAATAACATATCTTGCCCTCTATAACCCATGTGCAAATGTGCCACAACTAAAGGAGTTGCTGAAGAGGCGAATTCAAAATCCGTGTATTCATATTGCATCGGAATATATAGCTAGTACCATGCCCACACATTGTGTCCACAATATAAATATATTGATGCATGTACACCAACGTTGTATCAAACACCAACACTGCATATAAATACGATAAATAACGCTACATCAACCAAAACATTGTTGTTCGCGAGACGAGCCGTGGCTCGATGAAATCATTGCACTTGAGAAACTCATTCCAACTCCTTCAGGATGGTTTTCTTGTGAAAATTATACTACAATGATTGATTTATTTCTCCTACTTTTTAACAATGATAATTTATTTACCAATGCTTCAATAAATATCAAAATAAATTCAGCTGAAGACATCACAAATTATGAACTGAGAAAAGCAAGAGAAACACCAACACATGAACAATGACATTGACGCGCTTATTTTTGGACAATAGTCCCGGGAAAAACCCAATGCGGGAAAACTAGTGCAGTAGATTTGAGGGTTTCTATTATGGGCAGTAAAACTCTAAATACAATCTGGATGCCCCAGAGAAATGGCAATCCACTCAGAGAAGATAACTGATAGAAGAAATAGTGAAAGTTTTCTCACATTGAATCTGGAGATTTTGCACTGACCCCAGCTCCTGGATATTTTGCACTGCGTAGTCTCTGCGTGAGCCTACGCAATCACTGCGTGCTCTCTTCGTGGAGACTCCCTCTAACTGTGTCACCCTTGCTGCTGCTGCGTCTTTTGCTGAGAAATCGAGATTTCATCTGTCAATCACTCACAATGATTCCTGACACTGATCTCTGATATCCCTCAGTGGTTTTGCGTCAACCTCCTCTAGTTGCTACGCTATCCCTCCTTGGCACTGCGCTGAATCTTCTGCCCCTTCACTGTCTTCTCTGAAGTATATTCACTAGAACAAGAAGTCACTTCCTTCCAGTACTGCCTCTAATCCTACTGCTTGATCACTTGTTCGAATTCCTTAGCCAACCCTGCCCTAGGAATATCGAACTGACTGATCAACCCTTTGTGTATTTTGGAATGAACCCCAAGCCTCCTTCTTATACTTTTCTCATTGAGACTTCAACAGCCGAGATTAAGTCTCTAATCAACAGCTAAGATTAGAACTTGACTTGATCCGCTTTCTAGAACATTCTCACCCATATTTTGATTAATACCCATTAACACTTTAATTTTCCTAAGTTTAGACTTAGGAACCCCATTAAAAATATTAATTATTTTAATAAAATACAATCCGGGTGGAATTTCTCCTAACGGTTTCCAGCTTCTTTAGAACTAATCTGCCTTAGCCTCTCCACCAATTTTCATGGCTAGAACACATCTGATGCTACCAAAAACTAACACTCCCTCTTAGCGAGGAATGCACTCTAGCAACTATTTCCAACTGCATGCTCCTCTGTTTTTGAAGCATCTCTTTTCCGCACTGTTTTTGCCACCAACACTATGCTACTGCTGCTACTGTACTGTTTCCCATGACACTGCCATCGCCACTGCTGCATTTGTACTTCAACTCCCTCTCAAATGCTGCATCACGCTATTGAAAGGGATTTTTCAACATAACCATCTGTTCTTGGAATTGAACAAACTTTGTTCTTCCTAGAGCCTTAGTGAGTACATTTGCTATCTGATTTCTTGTGGGAGTATACTCCAACTGTACCGCCCCACGCCGAACATAGTCCCTGATAAAGTGACACTGAATATCGATGTGTTTGGAGTGATTATCACAAAATATTTTTGTCGCTTCCATCCTCTTCCTGAATAGATTTACAAGCAGTTTCTTGAGCCATATAGCTTCACATGTAGCTGTGCTAGTTGCCATATACTCAGCTTCGGCTGAGCTCAGTGCTACAAACTTCTGCTTCTTACTGCACCAAGAGGTCATCTCCGATCCAAAACCAAAGCAATACCCAGTGGTACTTTTCCTATCTACTGAACTTCCTGCCCAATCTGCATCAGTGAATGCATTCAATTCGATATCATCGCCCTTGGTGTATCTTAATCCAAAATTGACCATTCCCTGCACATACTTGAGAATGTGCTTTGCTGCTACCTAGTGCGCCCTTTTTGGTTCCACCATGAACTGGCTAAGGGTGTTGACTGCATAACATATGTCTGGCCTAGTGTTGACCAGATGCATAAGCGACCCAATGAGCTGTCTGTATAAAGTGGGGTCCACTTCCTTGTCTCTGGATGCATCTATTTTATTCCAATTGGTAATCATGGGCTTAGCCATAGGTCGACAATCCTGCATTCTGTATCTTTTTAGAATTTCTGATGCATATCTACCTTGGCCAAGGCAAATCTCACCATCTTGCTGGCAAACTTCCAATCCCACGAAATAATGCATTAGCCCCAAATCCTTCATGCCGAATTCTGTTTCTAGGTTCTTCTTGCAATCCTTAATGAGTCTGGATGATCCCGTCAAAAATAGATCATCCACATATAATACTAGAATTAATGGCTCATCTTCTACTAACAGATAATAAAGATTGGGATCAACATCGCTCTTGATGAATCCAACGGCTGTAAGTAGTTGTCAATTCGACCATACCAAGCTCTGGGTGCTTGTTTCAGCCCATACAAGGCATTCTTCAATCTACACACATGAGTTCTCTTTTCATGTGTTTCGAAACCTTCTAGCTGTTCAATATATACCTCTTCTTCTATCACTCCATTCAAGAACGTTGTCTTGACATCCATTTTGTGAATCTCCCATCCCATCTGTGCTGCAAGGGATATAATGGATTTGATAGAGGTATACCGAGCTACTGGGGCAAAGGTTTTCGGTTTTTATCCATATTTCTATGGTCTCCATTCTCACAAGGCAGACAGTCTCGACATGATCCTTATACTAGACTTGGATGGATTCGTATGAAAAGATCTGTGGCTTGATACAGTCGCATGTCAAACTAGATTTGGATGTATTTCCTACTCATGATAGATTAGATTTGGTATAATCCTTATGTATGTTTTCATGGCTCCATAGCCTCGCATGGTAGACCAAGATTTGGGATGGATCTTATGCATGTTTGTGTAGGGTTACATATTCGCATGGCAGACCAGATTTACCTTGGCTCGCATACATGATTTTATGGACATAGATATTCGCATGGCAGACCAAATTTATTGGATGACCTTTTGATGATCCTAGTATGAAAGACATGCTATTGAATGGTTTGTATGATGATGACAAACCTTTATATGATGGCATTTGGATGGTAGGCCATGATAGCTGACCTTATATGACGATGATGTAATTCGGATGTGCAGACCCTTTGTTGATGGCAAACATACATATGCCATTATTCTTATGAAGGCATAAATAATTCGAATTGTAATCAAATGGTCTGAATATAGACTAAGTGATGGGTACAACAGTCATTGGTGCAACATAGTGCATAGTGATGGGTACAACAGTCATAGTGCAACATAATGCACAGTGATGGGTACAACAGTCACTAGTGCAGCATAGTGCATAGTGATGGGTACAACAGTCATAGTGCACAGTGATGGGTACAACAGTGATTGGTGCAACATAGTGCACAATGATGGGTACAACAATGATTAGTGTAGCATAGTGCACAGTGATGGTTACAACAGTCATAGTGATGCATAGTGCAATATGGTGCATAGTGCAACATGATGATGAAGAGTAGCATGTTAGGTACAACATGATGAGGTACAACTCAGTGATGGTGCAGCATGGTGCAACACAGTGATGATGGACATGGTATGATGGTGCAGGACAGTGATGATGGACATGGTATGATGGTGCAGGACAGTGATGATGGACATGGTATGATGGTGCAACATAGTGATAGCTACAACAAGGTGATGGAATCACCTGTGTCCAGATCAACTATCTCATGTGACATCTTCTTAGAGAAGATCTTTGCTCTTATTTTGAGAAGTCAAGATGCTGACTTCTGATGTATATGTACTATCTCTCTTTCTGCTAAACTATTGAAGAACATATAAGAAGAATTGATCAAGGGTTTCCCCACATTGGGGTTTGTCCCTGGCTGGCGCCACATCTTGTGTCCTCTTGTCTTGGCTTGTCTTTTGCAATTTATGTTTATGTTCTATCTGCATTTTAATATCATGCTAAATGTGATTGCTAATCTGGAATTGATATTGAGTTACTGTGAAAAATTGAAGTAAATTGCTCTCAGCATAGAACATACCTAAAATTAACTACACTGCACCCCAAGGGGGACAAGACACCAGACAGATACATAGAGAGGTTGGGCGTGGACAACTTGATGATGAGACTAGACCTCTAGAGGAGGAAATTGTGTTTCACTTGTTAGGAGATGTCGCCATCGGGGCACAAGTTCACCAAGGGCAAAGCCCATTACTTCAAGGTGTTTTCAGATAGCGAGCCTGATGATGAGATGGAGCAGGAGGTTGACGCAGGAGATGGAGGACCCCAGGCCATGGGAGGTGGACCACCACCACCACCATCGCAATAGGGAGGGGGACCAATTTTGCCTACTGAAAGAGTTATTGCTTCGCTTCGGGGAGTTCCGAAGTATCTGACATTATGGATTAGGGGCACATTGTAGGGACAATGTGCTTCGGTGCTAGTGGACAGTGGGGCTACTCACAATTTTATTGATTCTCAGATGGTGGAGTGAAGAGGCTACGCACAAAGACATTTAAGGGGTTTTCAGTGTACTCGGAGATTAGACCATGCAGTGCTCTAGATATGTTCCTAGATGGACCCTGACCATGGGGAATTATTCAATGACAGATCATTTCGTTGTGGTTGATGTGTTGGACACCAATGTGGTGCTGGGTGTCCAGTGTTTATATACTTTGGGGCATGTCACCATTGACTGGAATAAGTTAGAGATGGAGTTCATGGGACCGGATGGGAAGCAAGTAGTACTGAGGGGTATGCATTCGTATCCACCACAGACACTGTCAACCCATAGGATGGAGGCCGACTTGAAACATGGGGACATAACATGGGTAGTATAGTTGCATATTTTAGAGATGGGGAAGCAAAAAAAGCCACATCCATAAATCTTGGGACTAATAGAGAAGCATTAGACAATGTTCGGGGACAATCCTCCAGGCCGTCCACCAAATAGAGGGTTTGAGCATACTATAGAGTTGGAGGAGGAAGTGCATGCAGTCATCACTACTCCCATCCCAAGGTATACTAGGATGAGATCAATAGAGCCATACATGAGTTGCTGGCCTTGGGATACATTGGACCCAATTCTATTCTCTTTGCTTCTTCAATTGTGCTGGTAAAGAAGAAGGATGGAAAACTTCGCATGTGCATTGATTACAGGGCCCTAAACAAGAAGACACTGAAGAACAGGTACCCGATCCCACGCATTGATGAGTTGATAGACGAGCTTAGAGGAGTTAAATACTTCTCTAAGATAGACTTGCATTCAGGATACCATTAGATTTGGGTGAGAGAGAAGGATATCATGAACTGCATTCCGATGCCATTATGGGCATTTTGAGTTCTTGGTGATGTCCTTCGGGCTAATCAGCGCTCTAACTACTTTACAGTGTTCCATGAACCATGTATTCCGCAAGCAGTTGCGTAGGTTTGTGCTGGTATTCTTTGATGATATTATGATATATAGTAGGATGTGTGAGGAGCATTTGCAACGCTTGGCGGAGGTCCTACACATCTTGAAGGAGCAACAATTTTATGCCAAGATTTCTAAGTGCAAGTTTGGATTGATAAAGATGTTGTATTTGGGACATGTGATTGGGGAGGATGGAGTCAGGGGTCATCAGGAGAAGATCAGGGCTATTTTGGATTGTCCTACACCCAAGAATGTGATAGATTTGCGGGGTTTTCGGGGCATATGCACTTACTACAGGTGGTTTGTGAAGGGATTTTCTCAGTTGGCAGCACCCGTCACAAACTTGACGAAGAAGGGAGCATTTGAGTGGATAAACATGGCACATGAGGCTTTTGAGCACCTTAAGAGGGTGATGAGCAACTGTCCAGTTTTGGATTTATCGGATTTTTCACGGCCCTTTGTAGTGAAGTGCGATGCATCTAGAGAGGATATTGGAGTAGTTCTGTTGTAGGGAGGCCACTCAATTGCATTTGAGAGCCAGAAGCTACAACCACATGAGAGATTGTATTCTATCTATGATAAGGAGATGTTGGCCATAATGCATGCGTTGGCCAAATTCCAGTAGTACTTGGTGGGTAACAGGTTCAAAGTGAAGACTGATCACAACAGTCTTTGATTCTTTTTGGAGTGGAAGGAGCTTTGGGAGAGGCAGCAGAAGTGGGTCAGTAAGATCCAGGCCTATGTTTTTGAGATAGAGTATGTCGAGGGCAAGATGAATATAGTAGTTGATGCTTTATCGAGGAGGCTCGTAACACTCTCATTGATGGACATCACTTAGGACTAGAAGTCGTAGTTATTGGTGGAGTACTCCAAGGACTGGAATGCTTGTGAGATCTTGGATGGTATTGCAGGGGATGATAGGTACAGACTGATGGATGAGGTGATTTATTACAAGGACAAGATCTACTTGGTGCTAGGTTCATAGTTATGGAGGAGGATCTTATAGGCGGCTCATGATTCACCATTAGCTAGGTATCAGGGGTTTTTCAAAACTTATCGGGCCATCAGGGAGCGCTTTACTTGGAGGGGCCTAAAGGAGGATGCTCTGAGGCATGTTCGGGAGTCGATGTATGTTAGAGAAACAAGGGGGAGCAAACACATCTAGCTGGTTAACTTTAACCCCTTCTGATTCGAGAGAGGAAATGGGAAATCGTATCTATGGACTTTATCACCGAACTTCTAGTTGTGTAGGGGTGTGATTGCATATATGTGGTACTGGACAAACTGACCAAGTTTGCTCAATTCTTTTCCATTCCCTCCAGATGCTCAACCTCACAAATAGCCGAGCTCTTTTTCAAGGAGGTGTTCAGGTTGCATGGTCTTCCCAAGACCATCATCAATGATCGAGACAAAAAAACTTTACAAGGGCATTTTGGTAGGAGTTATTTAGATTGGTGGGCACTGAGCTCACTCCTAGCACCAACTACCACCCCTAGACAGATGGGCAGACAAAGATTGTGAACAAATGGCTGGAGGGGTATTTGTGGAACTATGTGACTGGGAAACAACGCGCATGGGTGAGGTGGCTTCATTTTGGGAGAACACTGCTACAACACCACTCACCGTATGTCCATCGGTATGTCACTTTTCTGTGCTCTTTATGGTTATGATGCGTTATCATTTGCTAAGATGATTTTTGGATACAACAGAGCCCCTTGGGCAAAGGATTGGATACAGGAGAGCCATGAGATCCTAAGGGCTCTCAAATATAACTTGTAGATAGTGCAAAACCAACATAAGATGTATGCAGACAGGCATCGTGTGGAGAGGCATTTTGAGGTTGGTGACTTAGTTTTCTTGTGCCTCCAGTCGTACAAACAGTGCACGCTGAAGCAGAAGGGAGCTGAGAAGCTCAAACCCAATTTTTATGGACCATACAAGGTGATTTGACGAGTTGGAGGGGTGGCCTATGAGCTATAGCTTCCACCAGGGAGCAAGGTGCATAACGTGTTCCATGTGTCTTGCCTAAAAAAGGCCTTGGGACATGAAATTACAGTGGTTGTGGAGTTGCCTCCCTTGGATGATGAGGGACACTTGATTTGATACCTGAAGCCGTCTTGCTGGAGAGGGAGAGGAGGCTTAGGAATAGGACTATCAAAGAGTACCTTGTCAGATGGAAGGACCTACCAGATGAGGATGCCACTTGGGAGGGAGAACATGTTCTACAGGATCTAACATTACAGTTGCTTGAGGACAAGCAATATTTGGGAGGGGAGGACTGTCATATCCCCAATTAAAAATTTTGCTACAAAAATTCTCAAATTTGCAATTTTGGCGAATAAAGTAAGGAAAAATGGGTTGTGGAGGCTCAATTTAATTTTGGAGAGAAAAGAAGGTTAAAACTTAGGAGAAAAGGAAAATTAAAGTGGCAATGAGTTGTGGGGACCACTCAAAAGGGGAAATCGAACCCCCCTTAGTACAAAATCGAACCATAAGGAAGAAAGTGAGAGGAAAGGTCGAATGGGTGGAGCGCACAAGGAATAGATGATCAGCAATTATAAAAGGGAGAGAAGAGCCTCATTTTTGACATCTTTTGGCATTTCATTTCAGAATTAGAGAGTTTGCTTGAGCTGCTTAGCAAGTCAACCAGTGCTGTTCAGCACAAGGAATTTCCAAGCGGGAATTCCAGCCCTTCTTTAGTGAACTTAGAGTGTCACTCTAGAAAAGGATTTGAGAGCTGCATCCTGGCATTTGGAGTGCCATTTCTCAGTGATTATTCAGCTGCGTGAATTCCTGGAGGGCGCAATAGCAGATTTCGTGGAGCTTAGGAGAGCAAGCATTTGGTGGAATTGGGGCTGGAGAATTTGTGGATAATTTTCGTAGTGGAGGATGAGTTTCTTCGTGGGTGTTTTCCTGGCTGAGTACACTGCTGTTTGAAGGGCCACATTTCTCTCTTCAAGGGCATGCACAGGGTTTTTTGGGTTTCATTCAGGCTGAAGTTGGATAGGAATTTGTCCTTATTTCTGGAGAGATTTTGCAGTGGCATTCCCAACAACTAGAGGGAGGATTTTGGAGCTATTTTGCAGCAGTAATTTTTAGCTGGGTGCAGAACAAGTTGGCTGGGAAATTTGCACTAATTTGGGCATTCCGGGTCAGCTAGAATTAGCTCAAACAATTTCTGAGTTTTGTTGATTGGGGTGTGACGGGCTTCTCTCTAATTTTTCAGAATTTTTGGAGCAGTTTTGAGGGCTAATATTACAGTTTGCCTCCATCAGCAGTAGTAGAAATATCTGGTTAGTGCGTTTGGGCAGATTGGGCTATTTCTGCTGGAGTTTTCACTTAGTTTCTCACCTGGGTATTGCATGCTCACAAGAGCAAGCCCAGGTTCTATCATTTCACTCCATTGTACTCAGTTCCCGCTTGATAATTAATAAAATAGATCAACACTTTTGCCTTATTTCATTGGTTCATTGGTGTACTGATTTGTGTTTGCATGGTGTAATTTTAATTGCTGTTGCTAGTTCATGTTTTGATATTTACTGTCAATTTTCCTATTAGGAACATTACAGTGAGATCTTCTTTAGTCCCCGGGGATTGAAAATGTTAGTACTAATGGGGTTTTCATTGGCCAAGGTGTTTGAACCCTGGGTCTGCAACCCCTACATGCCAACAACAATTCTGTATGGTCTGTCCTGGGATGTACAGTTTGTAGAATTTGATGTGTTTGTTTTGCTGCTTCGGCTTGGTTCCTTGGCATCTGTGTCTGCTACTTGGTTGTAAATGCAATCTTCTGCTTGAAATACATGTTACTACAGGTCTGAAAATGGTAGCTATTAGTGTGCCTTCATGCCTGGTGTGCTTTTGTGTCTTTGCTCTCAGAGTCTGTTCCAATGTGTGCCAAATGCCTTTGGCCTTGTTCTGTTTGTTGATCTGCTACCACAGTTCTTTGGTCTTGCTTCTCTGACCTTCACTGTTTCCCAGATGCCAATAATTGTTGCGGCTCTTATACGATGTTAGACGATGTGCATAACAATAGCAGAAAATTGCAGACCATGAAAATGTAGCTGTTTGTATTCCACTTATTTAGTCGTTAATCCAAAAGTCTAAAGTTAAACTAAAGTCATAAATTGACTTTATACCACAGGTATTCAATATGGCCGATTAACTAGGCACTAATAAATTATAACTATTGCTTTGTTTTTGAAGATTCTCCATTTCTAGATGATTTTGGCAAACTGTTTTTTTTTTCCTAATTTTTTTTGTAAGTGCAACTATTAATTTTTGGTTTTCAGGTCTACTGGTTAAGGTCCAAGTAAATGTTTCAAAATAAAATATTATGTTTTCTACACGTGTATTTTGATGACTGGTAGCAAAAGTATCAACGTCTTGATCATGGCAGATCAGGATATTGTTATTTACCAGGTGCTTTTATTACCGTTAATTTTCTTTAGTAGCTGAGGATGCAGAAGTCCTAAATGCTGTTGCTGTCTTGCACTAAACAGCCAACAGATTCATTATATTTCCACTGGCAACATAGATGGCACAGATGCAAACTGTGAGAAGCTAGGGTGGAAGAAGCTAGAGCAGTATGTGCCTTCACAGAGAGGATGGCAGTATTTGGATTCTCAGATGGTTGATGGTTCTGTACAAGATGAGCCATTTTGCACAGAAGATGATTTTACAGATGAGGACTACTTTCCTAGTCTGCCTTTTGCCTCTTTATTTTCTAGCTGCAAGGTGTGTCCTTTCTCCGTTTCTTTATATATGTTCTGATTGTTTGCTAGTTTACTTCTGTTACAAAGTTTCTGCATTTTCAATTATAACCTGAAGGCTAAAACTATATTGTGGTCCACGTATTTTTATTTTTCTATGCCATGTAATGAACTTGTTATCATTGTCTCACAAATTTTATTTAATCTTTATAATATTGTTGTGTGATATCAGGCGAAAGGTCTCAAGGTTACATGTCTATTTTGCTTCTGTTCTGAAGGAGATAATATGCGGGATGCTTTAGTATTGGCAGAAGCAGTATATAAATTTGTTGGAAAATGTTCAAGCACTTCTCTTGGTAAATCCTCCTTTTGTGATAACTTTTACTTGCAGATACCAAATTTTATTTATTTGGAACTTTATGCTATCTGGATCCCCAGCTTCTTTTTAGTTTTTATTGGTTCCCATTTCAACTGTTTTCTCTAAAATTTGTGATCTGTTTGAAAAGTGTTTCGTTATGACATGCATCCTTCAATTGTTTTTTTCAACATGATTTCTTTCCTTGTGAATCTTATAAACGCTGAAAAAGAAGGAAAATTTAAATCTTCCTGTGTTTTCTTGCACCTCTTAAACAAATTTGACGACTTAAATATTTATGGGCTGCCAAAACTTTGGCAAATTTTAACTGGTGTTCAATTTATGCATTAAAAACGATTTTATAGAATCTTGATCATTGCTTTCGACTAGTAGTGGATCCTAAAAATTGAATTAGTTTTACCTTTTGAACTTTCTTGAAGAGGAAAATTTTGATACTGTATCACCATGAATCAGCTCTAAAAACCATGGTGAAGTGTCTCAAGGTTGATTATTTTCACTTGAAAAAGTGATGTGATAGGATCTTTATAGTTTGCCAAATAATCACAAAAATATGCTGCTTTCCAAAGGTGATATAGTTAGATATGCTTCTAGCTAATGACAGGGTTATTATCAAATATAAACCAGTCAATCAGTTTATAGTTTAATGTTGAAGACAGTGGTATGTCAGAGCACCCATCAAGATTGAATCCCCTTGGAGGCATGAATAATCCACTGGGGTTAGGTTCAAGTCCAAGGTGATTATGATAGAGAGTACCACCTTATTTCAGTGGGGCTTAGTTTAACGAAACTGCTTGTGTTCAATGGTTTGCCTCTTGAGGGTTGTTTTGTTTGCACAAGCATGTCACTTGTAGTGCCCCACTTCTCTGATCTAGTTGTAATGATTCTCTTTGAGCTTAAGGAAATACTTCCAATCAAAAAGTATGAAACCAGTTGTAAAGTTGTACCTGCTGCAATTTGAACTAAACATCAAAGTGGCCTATGCTTTCACATGTCTTAAATGTTTGAAATTTAAAATGGAATACAATGTCTCAAGATCTGTGAGGTAGTCAGTTATTCGCTATTTCAAAGGAGTTTGTTGCTTGGTGATTCTAATTGTGGAGTTGACTGTTTTTGGCATAATTAACAATATTATTAGCTTTTTCTTTGTCATTTGTCACTGTCCTTTGAGTTCATGTATGGCTACTCTTATTTGGTGCTAGTTGGTGAGTTTGCACATTGGTGCTGATCTCTCTTCTGAAAATAACACTTAGTCATGAGATCTCTATATCTAAAGCTAAACATTGGCTTTAGGCTTTAACACTTATGCTAGGTGACACTTATTGAAGTGTTGTTAGGAGTTCTATTGTGTTTAAGACATTGATGTTAAGTGACCAACTATATATTGATAAAGTGTTTGTAGAATTAACTGATAGTAGTTAGGGCAATTAACACAACTATCCAATGTGTGAAAAAAGGCATCCTACCACATTGTATTAATGATTCCTTTTTTAATAAACTGTACATTTTCCCTTATGTCTCTCTTTAATGTTATTATTATGTATATTCTATGTTGCTAGGAAACGTGGGTTTGGGGACGGGGATGGGGACAGGGACAGGTACGTCATTTTTTGAAATAGGGTGCATGGGTTCGTTGGGGGTATATTATAAATTATATATATAATATATAGATATTATATTTTATAAATTATACTATATATGAATTTGTATATTTTCCAACTTTAAACAAGAAAACTAAAATCTTTATGATTTAAACTTTAAAGATTTAAACATGCACATCATTGAACATTCAACATTCACAATGACAAAATTTCTAGTTTGATATCAAGTGCAAATTGGAGTTTACATATTAATAAGAATCATGATATATGTCCATTGTCATACTACATTCAAAATTTTCCTTAATGCATCTTCAAACAAGAACTAGGAAATTTTAAAATACTAAAATAAAAATAGCTAATAGTGAACAATGGCTTCCTCAAGCCATGTCATTAACATCACTCAAATCTTCAATTATCATGCTCTCCAGGTAGGAATCACTCTCATCTTGAGGCTCCCGCTCATCCATAGAAATTGGAGGTAGCTCAATAAGGCCATCTGGTTGTATCTCCTTGCCTAGACACATAGCATCATTTGTGTATTGGTCCCATCTCTTGAAAGAACCCTCCTTGTACCTAGGGTCTTTTCGAGATATGAGACGAAGAGTGTTATGAATGTACACTAAGTTCTCTGCTTTCTTTGAGCCCAACTTATTTCTCTTTACTGAATGGATAAAGGCATAAGTACTCCAATTCCTCTCACAAGATGAAGAAAGCTACCTAGAATATTAGGGGAAGCCCATTAAGTTAATTAAAAATTTAAAAATAAAACTAAAATGAACCCAAAAGAACCCAATTTTGGGGTTCCACCATTCCAGGTACCCATCATCAGGGTTCTCCGTACTCTTCAAGACAAAAGAACCCAATTTTTTTTAATGGAGAACCCGGTTCTTCATAGGAGAACCCAGTTCTTTATAGAAGAACCTGGTTCTTATGGGTTCTTCTCAGAAGCACCCATACCCGAATCCGGTACTTGGGGACGAGAACTAGGGACGAGTTTGAGAACCCCACCCCCGGGTTCGCGAACTCGTGCAACATAGTGTATATTTAAAATACCTACAAGTGGTATCAAAGTGGGTAGCTTTAGAGTTTGTACATGAATCCAAAGGTCCAAGTAGAGAAATAATGGTCATGATAAGAGAGAAAATAAAACGAGGGAAGCCATAAATTTAATTTTGATAAAGCATGGAACCTAGGAGAAACTATTAACAATTTTCCAAAGTATTTGGAAGTTTATGAGCCTTAAAGAATAAATAATGACCCAAGACATGGGGGACACAAAATTATATGTTTCCGACATGTGACATAGTGACCCTAGGAACAAGACATATAGGACACGTTATATATATATATATATATATATATATATATATATAATATATATATATATATATATATATATTTGTGAAGCATCGGTTCGCGAACCTGTCTTGGGTTCTCGTCCCCACAATCTGGGTGCTGGAACAGGTACTTCCCAGACGCACCCATACGACTTGGTACTCAATACTTCCCCTGATGAACCCATGTATCTTGTTTAAAAAAGTGACACTCGTCCCCGTACCCATCCTACCTACGTTTCCTGGCAACATATATACTTAAGTCTAGGTTTGGAGAATATCGCTTGACAAGAAGCTTCCTTGACCTAAGAATACTTGTGGAGAAATGGCTTCTATGCAATCCTTGTGGAATTTGAGTTATAAAGTTGTGGGACCACAAAGAACCAAAGTGGACCCAAACTAGGTCAAGGATGTGGAGTTGATCAACACTAGAGGGGCTTGACTTGGTTAGGAAGGAGAATAGGATCAAAGGACTAAATATCTTTTGATGTACTTTGCCTTCTAATATTTCTTATCGTCATAAACTGAATTCTTCACAAGAGGGAGCCTCTGATGTTGATCATCCATAGTGAATCTTGAAGAGCTGAGCTTTGAGAAGTAGAGAAGCATTGATGAATAACCACTTCAGGGATGATCTCCTCACAGAATGTGTAGGGTAATATTGAGCAACAACCACAGATAAATGAATTTGTTTGGATCAAACTCAGAATTTGTCTAATCAGAGGGCCGACAGTTCATAGTGATAGAAATCCTCAAGATTTGTCTTCAATTCTGTCTAATATGTGTACTCCAGAATTCCTGCAAATAACCAAATCACATTACCAATGTGATAGCCATATCAAGGGTCCATTCTGCAATCTGCAATATTCCAACAGATGCCATCGAGGTCCCATGCATGGGAGTGATCAGATCTAGTAATAACAACACATACAACGCATGAAGGATGTGTGTGTTGTTATGTGTTCACCCTGCCGTTTTTATAACATGAAACAACTAAATTCCAAAACCCTACACTTAGTTTAACTGTTAATTAAAGATTAGTTTTAGGGTTAAGTTAATTAAAATCGTTTTTTTTGCATAAACGTGTTGCCACGTCCCCCCTCGCCCCCCCTCACCCCCTCTCATCCCCCCTCGCCCCCCACGTCTACCACGTCCCTCACGTCCCCTTTTTCGGAAACGCCCCTCAGGAAAGGGAAACGGATCCCCTGGCACGTCCCCTGAGTTTCCTATTTTGGGGCATGGGGAAATGTCCCCTACTTGTCCCAAGTCCTCGGAGCGGGGGGAGCGAAGGAAACTAGACCCCTAGGGGGGGGGGAGGGAGTCCCCGTGGAACACTGCAAAAAACATGAATATCAATAGAACAAATGGACACAAGATGTAGGCTGCTAGCCAGGGCCAAAACGTCTCCTAGAGAGAAAAACCCACAAGAAATTCTTCTCTTCTTATAGAATCTTCAAATGACGAATTCCAAGACCTTTAGACCAAAACCAAGATCCCACCAAGACTAGTCGATCTACCTCCTTGATGAGCTTGCCTTATTAAAGTCAAAACAAGTCAAACCTTCTTCAACAACTTCCAACAACAAATTTTGGCCCTCCAACAACAACAACAACTTCGACCTTCCAGAAATCACTGGAATTTCGACCTTCTAGAAAATATTGCAACTTTGACCTTCCAGAAACTGCTGCAACTTTGCATTTATGGGTGACTAGGGCTTCTTTCAGTCTTCTCTTCTTCTTCGCTTGGTTTTCTTCTTCCTTATAGGCTAGTAAACCATCAAATAAGATTCCTTACTTTAGATTTTGGCCCGTCTTGAGAGATCATAAATTTCATCATTGTAGGTGCAAAAACCCTAGCTTCTTCTTCACATGTGTGAGAGAAATAGACACAACACTTTAGATTTCGACTTTTCTTATTGTCTTCTAGCTTTTCCTTGACCTTCGCTTGCCTTTTTTACTTCTTCTTGTGATCGAACTTGCTTGGATTGTCTCCTTCAGTTGAGGTCGAATTCTTCTTATATATAGGCTTCCTTGGAGTAGGAATAGCCCTGAATAGGGCCGACTTCTTCTTTGTAGGCCGCCTTGGTCTGGGAGGGATACTTTGACACATTTTGACTGAAAATAAATTCTTTTGACTTGATACAAAATGCTCAATAGGGTCTAATACATGTTACTCGGATGCTTTTGACTTCTTGACTTTATGACAAACCCTAAGAGCACATAATGGGTGCTTTGACCTAAAACAAATTGACTTTTAGCATGAAACACAATGCTTTATAAAATGACAATAATAATTTTTCTTTCTCTTATACCTCAAATATATAAAATTAATAGTACATAGAATATTATGAAGACCGAATTGTTGAAAATAGCAACAAGATATGCTGAAAATAGAAGTGCCGAAAATAGCACTGCTATAAATAGCAATTCGGGTACCAGTGTTGGACATAGCAGTAAGGAATGAAAGATGGAAGTGCTAAAAATAGCATTTCGGGATGGATTCCTATTTTAGTTATTCCCTGAACTAAAATAGAGAAGTAAAATTTGAATTTGATCTTAGCAGTTGTTTGTAAATAATTAATTAATTCATCTTGAGTTAATTAGTTGTATAAAATCAAACATGAAGTCTATGTGAAGACATGCAACAGTTTCTCCATTGATTGAGGAATTTATCCATCAGTTAAAGAGATAAGGATGAGTTGTAATATTGAGTTGTAATTAGTTGGCTCAGTGAACTGAGTCAAGTCCAGTTCGATTAATTCAAACAATTTGTTGAATTAATTGAGTTCAGTGAGTTAATGCTTGCATGCATGTAACTGCTGTAATTCAGATAACTGAATATTCTCTCATAAATAACTCATGCATGTCAGTTCAGACAGAGACTCAGTTGAGATCAGAGGAGAGACAGTGTACTATCAGTTGGATGAATTTTTCCTATATAGGAAACTCATCCATGCGGAAGGAATTATATCCTTTAGGTTTGTGGAGTTATTTATGAGCCAAGTGAGCAGTGTGAGGTGGGAATTCACACAAGTAGAAGCACCAGACCCTAGGAAAAACTGCGCAAGGAAGTAGGAAGCTTGGAGGGCAGAGGAGAAGGTTTGTGAGAGACCTTTGACTGTCTATGAGCAACAATTGGATTGCAGAGAGAGTAGGATAGCTTGTGAGCTAATTCTTTTTGTAATCTAAACATATTTCCACTTGTATGTTAATACAAAGATTGGGGTTTTAGGCTGAGGCTTTCCTCGGGTTATTTCTTTTGTGTTATATGTGATTGATTTCTCATTCTTAGTTATATGTGTTCTCTTGATCTTGCTCAATTCGATTAAGCTTCCACAAAGTGTTGTAGAAGTAGATCTTGTATTGTGTTTTAGTATATTGCATAATCTGTTGATGTACAGTGAGAATTTCTACATGGTTTCAGAGTAAGGGTGATCAAAGGAGAAGAACAGTGTACGAAGGAGAGAAATCGAAGTAAAATAAAAAAAATTGGGCTGCGAGTTTGCAGAGTAGATCTGGATTCCTTGCGAAAAAATCGAAAAAATACCCAAATTAAAAAAAAATCGGTTGAATCGGAGTTCGGATGAGGGAGATATCGCTGATTTAAAATCAACTCTTTTTCTAGAAAATTTCGTGATGGCGGGAAAGATGAAACAGATTGGTGTGCTAGCCAAGAACTTGTATGCACTTGAGGTACAAGATGCATTCAAAGCCTTGGGGAGCAAGGAAAATGTTAGATACTTGGTGGTTGAGAGGGAGGGTAAATTACCTCTCAACATGCAACCACAGAAGAAGTCTCAGAGAATTGTGGAGGAGCCACAATTGGTGGAGCAACTTCAGGAGGTTGTGGAACAACCACAATTGCAGAAGCCAAGAGGAGATCGAGTGGAGACATCCATTCATGCAGAGACCTCTAGTAGAAGGAAATTTTGAGCCAAGTGGGCAGAGGGATCAAATGCAGCCATACCTCCAGGTGTGAGGTGGGGCGATGTGAAGTGATTGTCCCAAGAAGGCTGAAATAGGGGCAGGATCTTTGAGGTACCTAGCCTCTTTGATTAGACCTTGCTACGGGAGCCCCGATAAGGAGTAGCAGGACTGATTGAGTGGGTAGAGACAGATGTAGATGGAGCGGCAGAGAGCGCTATAGTGCAGGAATCCCAAGACAGTGCAGAGCTAGCAGGCTGCAACAATGTGAGAGGCACAAGAGTGTTGCATCAGTGCAGGATGGCACAAAGAGGTGTGCAACGGTGCGAGATGCATGGAGTGTTGCAGTAGCTCAGAGGTCAAAGAGGGAGCTCTTGTTAGTGGCAGAGGAAGCTTCAACATCAGAGGATATTTCTAGCCCAACAAGGAGGTCAGTGGGGAGATTTTTTGTTTCTAGAGTTGCT
>APFE030719427.1:44175-74349 GCA_000404065.3 Pinus taeda
AATTATCTCCTTCAAGTTTGTGCAGTTATTTCTTAGCCAAGTGAGCAGTGTGAGGTGGGAATTCACACAAGTGGAAGCACTCGACCCCAGGAAAAACTGCGCAAGGAAATAGGAGGCTTATAGGGCAGAGGAGAAGGTTTGTGAGAGGCCTTTGACTGTCTATGAGCAGCAGTTGGATTGTAGAGAGAGAAGGATAGCTTGTGAGCTAATTCTTTTTGTAATCTAAACATATTTCCACTTGTATGGTAATACAAAGATTGGGGTTTTAGGCTGA
The DNA here is from genome assembly GCA_000404065.3 of Pinus taeda. Classification (NCBI taxonomy): domain Eukaryota; kingdom Viridiplantae; phylum Streptophyta; class Pinopsida; order Pinales; family Pinaceae; genus Pinus; species Pinus taeda. The sequence goes on from APFE030719427.1 coordinate 44,450, forward strand.
GGCTTTCCCCAGGTTATTTCTTCTGTGTTATGTGTGATTGATTTCTCATTCTCAGTTATATGTGTTCTCTTGATCTTGCTCAATTCAATTAAGCTTCCGTAAAGTGTTGTAGAAGTAGATCTTGTATTGTGTTTTAGTATATTGCATAATTTGTTGATCTATAGTGGGAATTTCTACACGAATCTAGTTACACATTTCAAGTCTCCCTCGTAACTAGGGAGGTATTCATAATACATTGATGGCACATGGACATTCTCATGTTGAAAAATGTGTAACTAGGTTTAGTCTTCATAAATATGAAATGTACTTTTGATTCTTGTATATTGTAAAATGAAAGAAAAATTATTATTTTTATTTTTGGGGCATGGGTTTCATGCTCAAGGTCTTTTATTTTAGAGTTCAAACACCTATTAAGTGCTTCTAGGGTTTGTCCTAGGTCAAGAAGTCAAAAAAGTCATTGTCATAAGTTGAAGACCCCATCGAGCACATTGCAACTTATAAAGAAAATTATTTTTGTCATTAAAAGTGTCAAAATACCCTTCAAGACCAAGTTGGCTTGACAGTTGGAAAGTTTGTCTAAATTGAGGAGCCACCTTAAGAAGCCTATATAAAGGAGCGAACTCGACCTCCTTGAGAGACAATCATCACTCACTCATTCAAACGAAGGAGGAAGAAGAAGGCATAAAAGAAGGAAGAGGACGAAGAAGACTTGTTTTTGGGTTATTTCTCTCTCACACTTGTGAAGGAAGGCTAGGGTTTTTGCTGCTCGTCTAGGATTTTTTTTATTTTTATTTTTAATTTTTAATTTTTTTTTTTTTTTGTTATCTATAGGTTTGATCTTGAAGAAGGAAGAGAAAGAAGGTCAACGAAGGTCACTTTAGATCATCCTTAAGCACCAAAAGAAGGAGAAAGTCAAGCGAAGATCTGAAGAAGTGTTGGGAGGCCAACATAAGCTCACACGTGTGGCAACAGTTGCTGCTAGGAGGGCTGAAAATTTCAGACCTATTGTAGAGGCCGAAATTCTGAAGCTGGTGGTCGAAGTTGTGCTGCTGGAAGAGATTTCACTGGTTTGACCTGGACGAAGGAAACACATCATCTGGAAAAGTTGGTCTTGGTCTTAGAGGGTATTGATCTTGGTCAAGAGGTCTTGGAATTTGTCAATTGAAGAATCTATAAGAAAATAGATTTGCGAGTTTTCCTCTCAAGTGGAGAGGTTTTTGGCCTTGGTTTGCAGCCTACATTTTGTGTTCTTTTTCTTCTTGTTTTGGTAGCTGTTTGATGATATACAAACATAATAATAAGTAAAGAAGCTAATAGGTAAGAAAAAAGTAAAAAGAGATCACAAGCAGTTATCAAGAAAAGAGAAATCACTCTAAACATTGCCCTATAGATTTCTCAAGATGGGATGAGAGCTAAGGTTGGCTAAGGGCATTATGAATATCTCTACCACACTAAAGAAGGTTCTAAAGAAGTGTTCAAAGGTGGCAAACGATCTCAAGAAGAGCTTCAAAGAAGAATGGAATCTTCTATTTACTCCAAAGAAGGAATTTATCAAGACAAGGAACGAAGGACTATTCTCAGCACTCACTGGCACATTTCAGGATGAGAGCATTTGGGTGATCGATAGTGGTGCATCAAGACATATGACCGGCCATCACAAGCAACTAAAAACACCGTCAAAAGAAAAGTCCTCTTACTTTGTAGAGCTTGGTGATAATAAGAGCTATCCGGTGAGAGGAATTGGATCAACCTCAGCAAAGTTGGAAAATGGAGGAAATATTCAACTCAACATCCTACTTGTTCCAGGTTTGCATAAGAATTTACTTTCCATTTCAAGTCTAAGGAAGATAAAGGTGATAGAATGGCTTTCATCAATGGAAGAGTTGTAGTATGGGGTAAAAAATCAAGCATAGAAGATGCTAGAATGATCGGAATTCGTGAAAGAAGACTCTATAGATTGATAACTCCCCTTGCTCAAGCTTTAGTTCACATTGAAATCAGCCCATGTGAACTTTGGCATAGAAGATTTGGTCATCTCCACTACAAAATCTTACCAACACTAAATACCATAGTAAATGGCATCCCCAAACTGAAAGAAGACCACGAAGGAGTTTGCAAGGGATATGCATTGGATAAGAACACCAAGAGACCATTTGGAAGTTGTGTTTCAAGTTCAAAAGAAATCTTGGATCTTATTCATTTTGATGTTTGTGGTCATATGACTCCAAAGTCACTTGGAGGTCATCTATACTATGTCACATTCATAGATGGCCATTCAAGGAAAACTTGGATTTAGTTAATGAAATCCAAGGATGAAGTCTTTACCAAATTTCGAGAATAAAGTTGAAGTAGAGAACCTTATAGAAAGGAGAATCAAGATACTAAGATATGATAGTGGGGGAGAATATACTTCCAAAGAACTTATAGCTTTCTGTAAGGACTCTGGGAAAGAATTGATCCATTGAAGAAAGTGTAAAAGCAATGCTACATGATCAAGATTTCACAAAATTCTTGTGGGGTGAAGCAACAAAGACAACTGTATACATACAAAATTGAAGTCCCCATAGGTCACTAAATAACTTGACTCCTGAAGAAGAAACCAAGGTTTAGGGGAATTTTGAGGTCTAAAATGGGCCTCCTAAGAAAAATGTACAACCAAAATAAACTTTATAAGAACCAATAGGATTCAAGATGATGATGTCAACCATGGGGGATGATTCACCATTTTTGGAGTAAAAACATAAAAAGATTAAAAAATAATAAAATAATAAAACTACCTTTTCAGCTTATCTCCCCAAGGTTTTACTCAAATTTTGAGTAGGAGTACTCGTTGGATGCAAAATTTAATTTCTCATCCAAGGAGTACCCATGTTGCAGATTTTCGATGGACCCTGCTACACGAAAAATGAAAAATACATGAAAAACGTGATTGCAGGGTCCATCAAAAGTATGAAACATGGGTACTCCTTGGATGAGGAATGAAATTATGCATCCAATTGGTGTTGTCACTTGAAATTTGAGTAAACCCATATGGAGATAAGTTGAAAATACGAGTTGAAAAAATAGTTTTTACTTTTTTCCTGCTAAAATTTGATGATGTAATGTAATCTTATTTTATTATTTCCACTATTATTTTATAATTTCCATAGGAGGCCCATTTTAGACCTCAAAATTCCCCTAATGCGTGGATCATCTCTGAATTTTTGGTTGTCTTGTCTATATTCATATACCAAAGGACAAGAGAAAGAAGTTGGATCCATCAAGCATGAATAGAACATTTGTTGGCTACAGTAACTCTTCTAAGGCCTATAGGATCTACATAAAGGAAGGACATCGAATAAAAGTCAGTCGAGATGTGATATTTGATGAAAGTATTGCATTCAAGAAATCAAAGGATCTTGATATGGACTCTGATGATGAAGAACTTCCGGTATTTGAAGAAGAAGTTACAAGGGTGGAAGAAGAATCAAATCATGAAGATGAAGGTCCCAGTGAACCTATGCACGCTGTGGTAATCCCCGAAACTAGAAAGAGACCTAACTGGTTGAAGGCTACACTACTTGATGCAGAAGGTCATGGAATAGTTCAAGGCACATTCAGGGAGAGCAAGAAGCTCAAACGATATTCTAGGTATGCAGCCTATATGACAAAATTGATAGAAGCAGAGCCATCCACCTTTGAAAAAGCTGTCACACACCAAGAATGGAAGGATGCCATGAATGAAGAGTATGAATTGATAATGAAAAATGGAGTTTGGGAGATCGTACCTAGCCCTGAAGACAAACCTGTGGTAACCCCCAACTGACTCTACAAGATTAAACATGCAACAAATGGAAGTATTGATAAATATAAGCCAAGATTTGTGGCTAGGGTCTTCTCTCAACAAGAAGGCATCGATTATGAAGAAACATTTTCTCCGACAGCAAGGTATACAACTGTACGTTCATTGATCTCTTTGGCAGCATCGATGGGATGGAACATCCACCAAATGGATGTTAAGGCCACATTCATGAATGACACAATTGATGAGGAAGTCTATATAGAGCAACCCTTGGGATTTGAAGTTGAAGATAGAGAGGTATATGTTTGTAGATTGAAGAAGGCATTATATGGCCTCAAGCGAGTACCAAGGGCATGGTATGCTAAAATGGATACATACCTACAAAGATTAGGCTTCACAAAGAGTTATGATGATCTGAACCTTTACATTAAGGTTGTGAAGGGAGAGCCGATAATCATTCTTCTATATGTGGATGATCTTCTCTTGACAGGTGTGTAAGGTCGAATTGAAGAATGTAAGAAGTTTCTAGCAGCATAATTTGACATGAAGGATCAAGGCTGATGCACTACTATTTGGGATTAGAAGTTGGGCAAGGACTTGATGAAATATATCTAGGTCAAGGGAAGTATGTGATCAAGATATTGAAGAAGTTTGACATGATGGATTGCAAACCAATGACAACTCCGATGATCACAAACTTGAAAAGACTAAGGAGTTCTGAATCGAACCCTGTGGATCCTTCCAGATATAGACAATTGATTGGCTCACTGATGTACTTGGTGAATACACGACCTGACATATGTTTTGCAGTAAATGTTCTCAATCAATTCCAAGTGGAGCCGAAGCATGATCATTGGATAGCAACAAAACATATACTAAGATATTTGCAAGGAACCATCCACTACTGCCTGAAATATGATGGGAGGAATGATGTCCATTTAATTGGATATAAAGATTTCGATTGGGGAGGCAGTGAGAAGGATGGAAGGAGCACTCCGTGAGGATGTTTTAGTTTGGGATCCTCCATGATATCATGGATGAGCAAAAAGCAAGATACGGTTGCTTTGAGTAGTGCTGAGGCTGAGTATATTGTGGCCTGTGAAGTAAGCAAAGAAGTTGTCTGGTTGAGGAAGCTGCTGTTTGACTTGTTTGGAGGACCAATGAACCCTACAATGCTACATTGTGATAACACCAGTTGTATAAGATTGTCTGAAGACCCAATGTTTCATGGAAAGATAACGTATGAACAACAAGTATCACTACATTCAGAAGCTAGTACAAGATGATGTGTTGCAGCTACGGTATATCTCCATTGATGAACATGTAGCTGATATTTTGACAAAATCTGTTACTAACAAGAAGCTTGTGTATTTGAGAGACAAGCTTGGTTTGGTTGATATATCCTCCCTGGCTGAGAGGGAAAGATAAGCACATCATTCTTGTCTTCACTTGGGAAGAAAGAATGGAGGATTGGGTAAGCATTTGGCATTCGATACTCTTTGAAGATGAGGTAGGGCATCCAAGATAAGAGTAGTCATAGTGGACCGATATTCTTTGAGGTCTGGATATCCAAGATAAGAATAGTCCCGATGGAACATACTCTGAGAGAACCCGAGTGGGGTATGTTTTGAGAGAGACAATGATGATGATGTCTATCAATCATTGGTCTCACGAGCATTGTGCTTTGATCTTGTGGAGAGATAGAGCTGTTAGTCAAGGCCTTGCTATATGACAATGCTGGTTTATATGATGCTAAACAAACGGGTTACCAATCTGACTCTTCTTATGAGAATCTCTTCAAATTGAGAATGTCCATGTACTATGTATGAATACCTCCCTAGTTAAGAGGGAGTGTTGAAAATGTGTAACTAGGTTCGGTCTTCATAAATATGAAATGTACTTTTGATTCTTGTATATTGTAAAATGAAAGAAAAATTATTATTATTATTTTTGGAGCATGGGTTTCATGCTCAAGGTCTTTTATTTTAGAGGTCAAGCACCCATTGAGTGCTTCTAGGGTTTGTCCTAGGTCTAGAAGTTACAAGTCATTGTCATAAGTTGAAGACCCCATCAGGCATGTTGTAACTTGCAAAGAAAATTATTTTTTTCATTAAAAGTGTCAAAATACCTTCAAGACCAAGTCGGCCTGACATCCGGAAAGTCGACCTAAATTGAGGAGCCATGTCCACCTTAAGAGACAATCATCACTCACTCATTTAAAAGGAGGAGGAAGAAGACTTGTTCTGGGCTATTTCTCTCTCACACATGCAAATGAAGGCTAGGGTTTCTGCTGCTGGTCTAGGGTTTTTCTTCTGCAGGTTCGATCTTGAAGAAGGAAGAGAAAGAAGGTCAGCGAAGGTCACTTTAGGTCATCCTCAAGCACTAGAAGAAGGAGAAAGTCAAGCGAAGGTCTGAAGAAGTCATGGGAGGCCAAAATAAGCTTACACATGTGGCAACAGTTGTTGCTGGGAGGGCCGAAAATTTCAGACCTGCAGTAGAGGCCGAAATTCTAAAGCTGGGGGTCAAAGTTGTGTTGCTGGAAGAGGTTTGACTGGGTTTGAGTTGGATAATGAAAGCACATCACCTGGAAAGGTTGGTCTTAGTCTTGGAGGGTATTGATCTTGGTCAATAGGTCTTGGAATTCGTCAATTGAAGAATCTTTAAGAAGAGAAGAGATTTGCGGGTTTTCCTCGAGAGGTTTTTGGCCCTGACTTGCAACCTACATTCTGTGTTCTTGTTCTTCTTGTTTTGGTAGCTATTTGATGATATACAAACATAATAATAAGTAAAGAAGCTAATAAGTAAGAAAAAAGTAAAAAGAGATCACAAGCAGTTATCAAGAAAAAATAAATCACTCTAGTCATTGCCCTATAGATTTCTCAACATCTCATACTGAAGAATTCTCATAAGAAGTGTCACATTGATAAGCTATCCCATAAGCTATCTTTTCAGCTTATGTTAGTGCATCTCATCATATCAACCAAAATTGTTATATTGCAAGGCCTTGACTAACAACTCTATCTCTCCACTAGATTAGAGCACAATGCCGGGGAGACAATGATTTATAGACACCTTCATCATTGTTTCTCAAGGCACATAACCCATCTGGATGTTCACAAGTTATGTCCTTTTAGGACCATTCCTTTCTTGGATTTACACATCCTCAAGGAATCTCTTCTTCGACTACTCTTGCCTATTGGATGCCCTACCTCATCTTCAAAGAGTACCTCATCCTCAAAGAGTATTGGTATCAGCCTTAGATGCTTACCCAATCATCCATTCTTTCTTCATGATGTGAAGACAAGAATGATGTGTCTATCTCTCCCTCTCAACTAGGGAAGATCTACTCATTCCTTTACATGAAAGGAACATACCCAAACTCCCTCTTAACTAGGGACTTGTTTCCAACAATAACTATCTATTTCTTTGTGGAGAACATGGATTCAAATCCATCTCCAAGACATCCATTATCAAGGTTCTCCTTCTTTGTCATATTTATTAGTCTTCATAGCTTCTTTATGGAGATGTCATATCTAATCCTTCTTAACATCAGATGTTGATTATCCATATCATATATGTAGTTGTACTCTCGTGAACTCTTCTTTCAACTTTTTCACATACTGCTTTCATGGGATCTCTATACAACATAGCTCCTCTTGCATAGGAACAATTGTTGCCAACCACACCATATTCTTCACGAGGTCATATGATGTTGATTCTATCATGTCATAATGTAGAAGAGGTCAAGGCATATTGTTTTTATGCCTTCATATGGCATTCATAAGGAAAAGTTCCTTCTTCTTCAATCATGCTCATGAGATAGAGCTTTTTAACCATTCTACTTGCAATTAAGTGATGACATGAAATTATCTCTCTATTAAATTTAGCAAATATGTCCATACCTCTTTCTTCATTTGGTCTTCTAGACTTCCTTTAGCAGCTTCCTTTCCCTTGCTTGAAGATGAAGAAATACTTCAACTTAAATTATCATGCTGCACATTTCTGTCATCATACCTTCATCCTTCCATACTGTGTATCCTATACCAGGTGGAATGTATACTATCTATGTAGCACCTGCTTCTTTAAGTAGAGATGAACCCTTTCAACAAGGATTCTTGTGGAGGATCTTGATGATCCTTTTTCTCTAAATACTTCATTTTAATGAGGCGTGATGAGTTCTTATCTTCCAATCTTGCTAGATGACTTACTTCAACCATACAAACTGTTACTTTGGCTATTCTTTTGTGCCTCTATTATGATGCCATCTCAATACTGCTAAAATGCATCCTTTCATAACTGCTATCTTCTATAATTTGAAAATGAACTAAATGTATGAGAGACCTTTAATAGTAGAGGTCTTTCACTTCTTCCATCTTTGTTTTCTTTTCTTTCGGTTCTTCTTCTTCTTCGGTCACATGGGCTTCACTTCTTTCTTTCCTTTTCTTGTTGCCCTTCTTGAGTTTAGGACAAATCCTCTTGTAATGCTCACATTCATTACATTCATAACATTGAATCTTAGACATGTCATCTTTCTTTTGAAATTTCTTTCGAGGTTCAAACTTTTCAAACCTTCCTTTCTTCCTTGACATAGCTGCAAATGCTTGATTTTTCTCATTAGATTCAACGCCATCATTTGCTTTTCATCTTGATTCTTCAATTTTGCATAATGCCCATAAATCATTGAATGGTGCAGCTTCCTTCTTTGCATAGATGTTTGATGCAAAGTTGCCCCATTCATTCATTCGTGCATTGAATACAAAGTAGTCATTTCTGGATCTGGTATTGTTTCTCCTAGCTCTTGCAGTTGATCTTTAATTTGAGATATCTTCATGAGATATTAAGCTACCCCTTCTTCCTTTGATACTTTCATTTTACATAATTCCTTTTTTAAGGATATTATTTCCCCAGTGGTACTTGCAATGTATAGCTCTACCAATTTGTCATATATATCTTTTGATGTCTTTAATTTTTCTACAAAGGGAATGAGAGAATCCTTGTTAGATTCAATGAGGATTCTTTGAGCCCTTATTTCTCCTTTCATATATTTTGATAAAGCTTGAGATTGTTCTTGAGGAGGCTTTTTGATGGAAACCTTGATATAATCAAAAACTTCCTTTTCTATGAGAATCAAATCAATTCTTTCTTCCATGCAAGGTAGTTTGATGTCCCAACAAGTTTATTGTTCTCCTTGTTGAAAATAGTCATTTGATTTGTAGTTCGAGACATAAATATTGTTGAAAAATGTGTAACTAGGTTTGGTCTTCATTAGTATGAAATGTATTCTTGTATATAAAATGGAAAAAAAATTATTATTATTATTATTGAAGCATGGGTTTCATGCTCAAGTTCGTTTATTTTATAGGTCAAGCACCCATTGAGTGCTTCTAGGGTTTGTCCTAGGTATAAGAGTCATTGTCATATATGGAAGACCCTATGGGCACATTGTAAATTGTAAAAGAAAATTTATTTTGTCTTGAAAATGTCAAAATACCTTCAAGATCAAGTCGGCCTAAGTGAAGAGACATGTCCACCCTTGAAGGAAGCCTATATATAAGAGGTACATTTGGAACATTCACTCACTCATCTCTCATACGAAGAAGGAAGCAGCAGAAGGACGAAGAAATAAGTACGAAGAAGAAGTTGAAGTGTTTTTGGGTCTCTCTAATTTCTTCTGGGAATGCGATGATAGAGTTTCTGCACTGGGAAGGTCTAGAAGTTCGATTTTGGAAGCAGAAAGAGCAAGAAGGCAAGCGATGGTCTCTTAGGGCTTCCTATTAGCCCTAAGACTCAAATTAAGGCAAGCAAGGTCAAGGGAAGAGCAGCAAGTTGGAGATCGAAGTCTCCTAGTGAAGCAACAACAGTTGCTGGGACAAAATTTCGGATTTTATTGGGGAGGTCGAAGATATTGCAGCAAGAGGTCGAGGAAGACTTCATCTTGGAGGGTACTTGTCTGAGTCTAGGTCATGGTATTTGTCAATTGAAAGATCTAAAAGATAAGAAGAGATTTTACGGGTTTTCCCCTCAAAAGGGGCGGTTGTGGCTGCTACTACGTCACTCTCTCTGGCTCCTGCGTTGATCTCCCGACACTATCTCTGCCTCTCTATCTCTTTGTACTCATTGCCCCTCAGCTGCAACTTCGATCACTGATTCTATCTATCTTAGCAAACCCCGCTCTAGAGAATATAATGACTGATCATCTGGTGTACTCTCCAAGTGACCCTCAAGCCTCCTCTTATACTTTTATCGTTGACATATCAACGTCCAAGATTAAGTCCCTAATCGACGGCTAAGATTAGATTTGGCTTGATCCATGTCTTTTGGACCATTCTAACACAGTTTTATATTAATCCACATTAATATTTAATTTCCCTAAGTTTAGACTTAGGGACTCCATTAATAATATTAATTATTTTAATATCTCCTAAACTGTTTAGAATCTGCCCAAACCCTTTCTGGGTATTGGAGATCTCATGTGCCCCAACCTCTCCACCAAATTTTGTGGCTAGAGCACATCCGATGCTACCACAAATCAACTTTTTCTTGTCATTATGTGCTCTAATTTGAGGTCCCCTCAAAGGAAAATCTTGCTGAAATTTTCTCACTTCATAACCATTCCTCTTAAATACCTTGAATATGTGGTCCAATTAATATTCCATATGATCTTTATCGAAGAATCTGATAGATTGAGTCACTAAAGTGTTGTTCACACCCTGGTTCTGTACTAGATAGTGGTGTGAATCTGCACGCAAATATTTGTTAATATCCATGTCAACAGAACTTGACCAGTTATTGAATTGATCGACCCCAAAAATTGGAATTGGATCAGAACCAGTAAAAATCCAGACACAAAAGCTGGTTGACGAAAATATGTATACAATATTCAAATTTTGATTAAAACAATACACTCGTGTACATCCATGCAAACCCAAACCATTAGCCACGAATATGCAAAGTTTAGGCCTTTCGATTTTCATTTTCCTTTTTAAAACAAATTCTTTTCCAGTTTTAGGTGAACTTAGTTTGCCCATGAGCATCTGCATGGTGCTGTACGGAACTGGTCATTTCCAGTTTGAATGGTCAATTTTGACTGAAAGCCCTTCGGAAGTTGTCATGCTAGTTGGTTTAATCAGCTGTCCAATTTCATAACATCGGTCAGTATGAGTCATATTCTTCATGCAAACTTGATGCCCATGTGATCCATCATTGTTCCTAGTGACGGGGATCTCTAGGAATGATATACTCTTGTTGTCTTCTACTTCCATTATGAAAATTTTATGCTTCCATGTCACTAGTTGATAAAGCTAAATCTTTTATAGGGTTTGTTATAGTTTCCTCCGAATAGTGTTGCCTTTACTTATCAAAATAGTCAAAGAAATTTGGGATGAATTAAATGGATTGTTTGGTTTTGAGGTGCTGAATGCCAAATTATCTTGGAAAGAACAATGTTTAGGTTCAAAATGGTCAGTGAGGCATCTAAGACAATCATCCAATGCAGCACTCCTCAACATGTGTCTTGGGTCCACAACTACCCCCAAGTAATGTGCCCTCAACCCAGGCGTCCTCAGGTCAAGTGCTTATCCTCCTAAGGTATGCCACATGGTCCTAATGCTCCTAGGGCCAAATGCCCTTCCTCCTAGTACCTAGTGCTCATCCTTCGAGGTAGGTCCACCTCCCATGGAAGCAATCACTTCCCAGCATGTGTGGCATGTAGAATATATCAGTGCCACATAAGATAAACGCCTCAAGAAGTGCATGGCATCTTGCATGATATACAAGGTCAGGCGACCACCTACAGAAAGCTTTTCCAAATGTCATCAACCCAAAGGCTTAAGATACAACCAAGGTGCTATGGTTTGACCATAACCCCTCACCTTACATGAAGCTACCCATACTGTAGTATGTTAATAGTAATTATTAATTGAAACTGCAGTAAGATGGTTAGCCCCTATGCAATGTAGGATGGTTCACCTCTGCAGTGGCATGGATTGACCAGAATAAAATTCATTTTCTATGGTTGTACTAATTAATTTTCGTTGTTGGTGTTTGTCTAGGTAATTTTTGAATGAATCCACTAATCTCTAGCCAGCACTGGGGATTTCTCAGTGATTTAGCTACAATAAAATAAAGAAGTGAATGGCTACCCCTCTCATTGCATTTCAGAGATTGTAAAATCACTGGTGCACAATTGCAGCCATAATATTGAATTGAAAAGATTTGTATTTTTTTGTTGATTATTTTTTTATGGGAAATATGTCTCATAGAATCTATATGGCTAAGTTGCCATGCTATGAGGGGGAGTTTCTATACTGTCAATGTCACCCGGGATTATACCTAGCCTTATCTGCACTCACTCAAGCGTTTTTGAGCCCTGGTCTCCATTTGATACAAGCATGATCACCTTGCTGATTGCTGCTAGTTGACATTCCCATGGGTTCTTTGTTATTTCTTATTGGTTTGTCAGTTTGTGGGTAGCAATTTCTACCACCATAACTAACCTAACTGTCTGGCAGTCACTGTATCATGCTGTTCTGTGAATTTTTATTTTTATTTTCACTGCATCTTTGATTTAGTGTGAACGCGAGCATTTGAGTCACTGACAGTTTATAATCTGGTTTTTCAGGCAACGGAAACATAGATTGGGCCATCCCACTATCGTGGAAGACTGTTTATGGACCACCACCAGATATGTCAATATTTTAGGGAACCTAAATCTGCTAGAATTTGGTGCTTTTATTTTGTTTGAATGTGGTATTGCTTACTTTGAAATGTCCTATTTGTAGTCTTCCCTGCACCAGCATTGAGAAAATTGTTTGTGGAACAGAGGCTAATATAACTGACCTGAACTGATATGCTGGAGGTTTATTCATTGCTACCATACCAGACATTTTTGAGTTCACTTGCTTTTGATCTGTTATCAGTCCGGGTGAATATCTCAGCCCTTAGCATAGCCAAAGGCAATCAGAAAGATGGGAAATACATTATTTGCCAAATGTATTATACTGGAGCATTTATTTTAAGGTCAGGATTATGTTTTTTTATAAAAGAATTGTGTGCTTGCTGGTTCTCCTCTTGGTTCTTGTAGAGGACTTGCGTTCCGGGCATGATTATACTTGTGATGGTAAAGTAGAGCATTTATGAAAGTCTGAAAGGATAGAGCACGGGGATCCTAAATTGCATTATATATGAAATATAATTTGAACCTCGGTATTATTTCTTTATGCTTAGTTGTTGATATTTCCCTGGCCCAAAATAGAAATTGGTATTAAGATCATTTCTAGGCAAAACTCGATAAATCCAATGCTTTTAGGAACTTAACCAGTGGTATTTGACCTCTAGAACTTGATTGCATTGAATGTAAATGACAAACAGAACATGACTGGAAATTGATCATAATTGATGGTAATGATTTCCTACATGTTAGTGGACAACGTCATAGAGCTCTGGATGGTTCTAACAAAGCACCTGCATTGGCATATCCCATTTATAGCCATGTTTGCAAACGAAATCCACTTAAATGTTAGAATCCATAGTTTGTATCTATTTTTATTCTACAACTCTTGTTTTCATTCTAAGGTTCCTAACTTCACAATGTAGTATCACCAGTGCTACTTGTGTCAAAAAAGTATTGCTCTAAACTGACGCTTTTTTGGCCCACCTTCTGGATTGTGGAGAGTGCGGGCTGCACTTTGTTCCGAGGATTTGTATGATACTTACGATTGCTTTCAAATTTCTCTGGATCCAGACTCTTATGTTCTTGCACAATGATGCTTAATAGTCGCGTCAACATGCTGCAAGTCCTTTGTGGATGAGATCTATACTCACCATTTAGCTGTCTTCTTCCTGCAAAATAATATCCGTAAGGAACTGATATGCCCTCTTGTGTATTTCACAATTCACATTCACAAGGATTGACTGCTTCTGTTTGAAGAAGTTACAGTAAATCAAACTCACTGGCTTTTTTAGCTCTTTGAGAGAACAGATGTTGTGATTCTTCATATGAATATTCAGATTGGATCTCAGCACATTGTCGTGACTTGTTGAGAGTTACTTCTTTGGTTGTTTCCTTTCCAAAGATATTTTTGATAGTGTTATTGAAACAGAGCAGGGTAACTTGTCTAGATTTCCCAACACAAAAGAGACAGTCAAACACAAAAGAGACACAAATTCACCCTGGTAAAACCCAACCTTGGGAAAAACCCAGCCAAAGTAGCCTGTGGTCAACTGTGGTTAAAGTGCTCAAAACTGTGGTGAAAGTCTAAGATTCTGTGGTCAAAACAGTCCTTTTCTTGGTCAAACTTGTCAAAAATTCGGTCAAACAACAACCATAAAACTCGGTAAAACAGTGGCAGAGTAGATTTGGTCAATGCTGGTCGTTGGAAGCTTCAGTTTTGGTTAAACTTCGGTAATCTTCTCTTTGTTGATTTCACACGTGTGGATCAGAAATAGAAAGACGTGTTTGATTCAAATTGTCCCAAATGAAGAGGTTGAGTTGATATTTATATTGGTAAAACTGGATGGGTTTTGACCAAGGGTCACACCCATTCACATGGTGGGGGCAACTTGTCTTTTGTGGCCTATATGAAGGCTAGAAATAATAATTTTTATTTTTCATATTTAATATTTTTCTTAGGCAAACTTAGGAGGCCATTTTGGCTTTGTGGGAATTGTTGGAAATGTAGCTAGTTTTGGTCTTCATAATTGTTATTGTACTCATTTCAATATGTTTCTTATGTAACAAACAAAAGAAGAAAGAAAAAATTATTATTGTAAGGCATTGGATTCATGCTTTTTATTGATGGCCTTCTAGGTAAAAGCATGTTCTTCGTGCTTCTAGGGTTTGTTATGTCATAGGATTTATTATCATAAGTCAAGGGAGTCAACATTATGTTTATAAGACCCATTTGGGCAATATATACTTTGGAAAAGAATTTATTTTTGAGTTTAGAAAGTCTTGGAAGCCCCTCCTAGTACAAGTTGGCCTTGGTAGAGGCAAGTCAGCCTAGAGAGGGGCTATTCGACCTCTTGGAAAGGCTATATATAAAGACATCTTCAACCTCATTTGACACGTCATGTCAACAAGTTTGATCAACAATAGAAAGAAGAAGAAAGAAGAGCAAAAGACAAGGAATAAAGGAGAAAAACCCTAGCAAAGGAAATAAGATGTATTTTTGGGCATTTTCTCTCACACGTGCGAGTTTTTGAAGCAATTGCAGGGTCCAAAACTTCTGAAGTAAATGTAGGTTGAAAATTGTGTTGCAAGGGGGTCGAAATTCTGAGTTTGGTGCAGTTCTGGAAGGGTTTGTCTCTAGTAGACTTGGTTTGACTTTGACCTATTTGAAAGTTCTCTTTGGAGGGCTGACTTGGTGCTGGGAGGAGGACTTGGGCTAGGGGTTTGGGTCTTGGTTTTCTCATTTGAAGCAAATTCTATAAGAAGAGGAGATTTTTTGGGTTTTCCCCTTGGAGGGGTTTTCCCTTGGCTCTTTACTGTTTTTCTCTTGATAATTGTATGATAAATAAGATCTAATAAAGGAAACACAAGAAGATAAAATAAAGTTCACAAGCAATTATTAAAGTTAATAAAAATCTGAATTAATAGCTGCCATATTGCATTTTCCAACATGGTATTAGAGCTAAGGTCAACTAGAGAAAGCAACTGGAAATATCATCTTGTGGACACAAAGAAGGGTTTGTTTGTCACAACGAATTAGGGTTTCGACAACTTCAAGGCATGCCGAAATTGCAAGTCTGAATTGTGGAAGGTCGAAGTACAGATCCAAGTTGCAGGAAAGTCAAATACTCCATTTTGACATAGTTATCTTCGAGGATATTAACTCGCTCAAAGGAGGAACTTTTAGAGAATTATATTGTACCAGAACTAGGGTTTCTATAATAGTAGCAAAGGGTTGAAGGTGTAGGTCAAAGTTGCAGGGTCGAAGCTAGGTGACGAAGGTGTTGTTGGTAGCTAGTTGATGCAGGATTGAATCTTGTTGATCTAACCTACATGGAAGGACATCCTTGAAGGAAACATCAAAGAATCTTGGCATCATTCATCACTCTTTAAAGTTGTTGCAAAGGGTATCCTAGAAAAGATCCTCTTAGGGGATGATTAAAGTCTCTTTGAAGATCTTGAAAGCATCAAGATAGTTGGGGACATCATTAAAGAAGAGAACGCTCTTGGTTGACAAGTAAGTATGATATTGTTACTCTGCTTGAATCTAAAGGTCATATGGGTTCTCTCTGCAAGGAGAGAAATAAGCCAATGAGCTCAACAAATTTCCTAGCATGGAAGAAAATGATTGATTTGGCACTTACAAAACATGAAGTGATGGAATATGCCCTTGGTGAAGTTACTGAACCTAGCAAATAGAAGACTCAAGAACTAGCAAAATACAAGAAAGGATAAGTAAGGGCACAAAGGAGCATTGTGGAATCCATTAAGGACCATCTTGTTCCATTTGTTGTGAATTTGAAGACTTCTAAGGCTATCTATGACAAGTTACTAAATCTGTACTCTATAAGCACATCAAGTCAAAATACTTCTTTGAGAAACCAACTATACAAAATAAACAAATCAGAGGATGAAGACATGGCCTCCTACGTGATGAAGATTTCACAGATAAGAGATCAACTACAAGAACTTGGGGAGACAATTTGACTCCGGAATGACTGTCTGCATACTGAATGCTTTGCCACTAGAATGGAGTAGTTTTGCAACAAGCATCTACTCTAAGAAAGACTCTACTCCTTTTGATGAGTTGTGGTCTCAATGCATCTTGGAATAGACAAGGATTAAGGAAAAGGATGACTTTTACTCAACTGAACAATCTCAAGCCTTTATTGCAAGAACCAAGAAGATGAAAAAAGGAAAGTTTGGAAAGTCCAAGAAGAAGCCATATATGTCCAAGGTTCAATACTTTGGATGCAATGAATTTGGACACTTAAAAGGGACTGTCTAAAAAAGCTGGGCAACAAAAGAAAGGAAAGAAGTGAAGCTCACACAACTGAAGAGAAGGGAGAACCTGAGAAGAAGTCGAAGAAAGATGTCAAAGATCTTTACTATTGAAGAAGGCATCCTCTTTGTCAGGTTCTTTATGAAGTTTTTCTTTCATTTAGAATAACATGCATTGTTGTTTAAGTCTTGTAGTAGCATGTGATAGTAGAATATTTAGAGTCTACTTGATTAAGTTTCTTTGTAGAAATCATCTAGTCTTTCAAAATTGAGAAGATTGGACCATTTTGCATATTATTGTTCATCCAAGCATTTTCTAACATAATGTTAGAGGTAGTCATTTTTTGCTAAGGTGGATCATCATGATCCTATAAGAACCATAATTTTGGAAGGTTCTTGGAAGGAGCATTATGACAAGGATAATATATATTCCATATAGTATGGAAACAATACTCTTGAAGGATGGAGGAGTGCAATTGGTCATGTTGTAGAACAAATAGCTAGATGATTGTATGGAAGAATATGAATGCATATTTAAATTAACTCTTGGATAAGATTCATATGTACAAAATCCTGTAAAAGAAGTCGGTCATAAATCATGCATGGTGAATCTTCCATTTGGCTGTATGATGCCTAAAAGGATGAATTTGACTTACTCTAAAATGAATAAAAGGATTAAGACTTTCTCTCTAGAATATATAGAATGGTAATCAACATCTAGTATAGTCTTCAAAAAGAATATTGTAACTTGGTAATCAAGTTTGATCCTTGGGCACTTTGATGCACGAAGGAAGATTCTCGTGAAGATGGACCATGAAAATTTTGATGAGAAGGTCATCATGGTGAGGTAAGTCTAACATTAGTATTATTATTGATTATCTGGTTAACATATTGTTTTGCTACCTAGAAGGATATTGTAGGAATGCATGATGACAAGTGAGGCAAGTTCAACTGTGGGTACTAAACTCAATTCAACGAACATATGAATTGAATATATGACTTTGACAATTAAGAAGTCAAGGTGTTCACATAATCGCCTTGGGATTAAAAGGCAATAGTGAAAGGAGATAACTTGATATTCATCAACAAATATCACTTTCATGTTTAAGAGGGAGCTATGGCTAGCTTGAAGTTTGAAAAGGCTCAATATAATGCCTTCATTGATGACAACTAGAGAAAAGTGATATTTAAGGTTGATGGCCTGAACCCTATCACAAGATTGAAGGAAGAAGATGGCTCCACGATTCCAGGAAAGAAGCTTGATATAATGAGATGCGAAGGAAAGAGGGAGCCATGCAATTATCTTCATAAAGAACAAATATCTTATATTATCATGGAAATAAGCTAAAGAGCTTGTGGTCACGACTTCTCATATTGGAAAAAAGTCTGGGATCTCATATAGATTTGAGGAGGAGTAAAATAGTCTCCTTGAACAGGAGCAAGAATCTGTTCCCTAATCAAGAGGAACGAGGATATCCTCTCTGGTTGAGGGAGTGGTGATGGACATCACATGTGCATTCTCATCTTCATGTGTCATGCACTTGGCAAGGACTAACAACCGTAAGTCTAAGTGAAGGCCATGGAGAGAGAATGGTGGAGGATTGGATAAGTATCTGTGGTTTCCTTGAGGGTAGATAATCTAAGAAAGGAAAGGTACCGAAACTCTTTGAGGATAAGACATGTATCTAAGATAAGAGTGGTTGAAGGGGACCGATATTCTTTGAGGATTGAGAATCCAAGATAAGAGTAGTCCTAAAAGGACATACCTAGTGAACATTCAGATGAGGTATGTGCCTTTGAGGTAGTATAGTGTCACACATAAAACTCACAACATAATGCTCTCGATTGAAGTTGAGCTTGTCTAGTTAGGCCTCAAAGACAATACTGGTTATAATGATGGTGTTTACAGTTGGTTTATCAATCTGACTCTTCTTATGATAACTCTTTAGTCTGAGAATGATGTTGTACTAGTCGTAGAATCATGAATACCTCCCTAGTTAAGAGGGAGTGTTGGAAATGTAATTAGTTTCAGTTTTCATAATTGTTATTTTACTCATTTCAATATGTATCTTATGTAACAAGCAAAAGAATAAAGGAAAAGTTATTATTGTAAAACATAGGTTTCATGCTTCTTATTGATGGTCTTCTAGGTAAAAACATGTTCTTCATGCTCTAGGGTTTGTTAGGTCATAGGATTTATTGTCATCAGTCAAGGGAGTCAACATTATGTTTATAAGACCTATCCGGGCAAGATATACTTTGTAAAAGATTTTTTTTTGAGTTTAGAAAGTCTTAGAAGCCTGTTGGTACAAGTCGGCCTAGAGAGGGGCTATTCAACCTCTTGGAAAGGCTATATATAGAGACATCTTTGACCTCATTTGAAATTGACACATCATATCAACAAGTTCGATCTGCAATAGAAAGAAGAAGAAAGAATAGTGAAGGAAAGAAGACAAGTTTTTGGGCATTTTCTCTCACACATGCAATTTTCTAAAGCAACTACAAGGTTTGAAATTTCTGAAGTAATTGCAGGTCCGAAATTCTATTGCAGGGGGGCTGAAATTCTATGTTTTGTGCAATGCTAGAAGTGTTTTCTCTAGTAGAATTTGTTTGACTTTGACCTAATTGAAGGGTCTCTTTTGAGGGTTGACTTAGTGCTGTGAGGAGCACTTGGTCTAGGGTTTTGGTTCTTGGTTTTCTCATTTGAAGCTGATTCTATAAGAAGAGGAGATTTTTTGGGTTTTCCCTTGGCTTAAAGCCTAATTTTTGTGTCCATTGTCTTTTTATTGTTTTTCCCTTGATAATTATTTGATGAAGAAGATCTAATAAAGAAAACAAAAGAAGATAAAATAAAGTTCACAAGCAATTATTAAGGTTAAGGAAACTCTGAATTAATAGTTGTCATATTGCATTTTCCAACATGAATACCTACTGATGCTACAAAAATCAACACTCCCTCTTACTGAGGGAGGTATTCTCCTGCAATAGATTTCTCTTAGCTTAAAATTCTCCTTCCTTAAGAAAAGTTTCATGAGCTTGTCTATCAAATTCCTTTTGTCATGACCTTAGCCTAGGCATCAATTTTTTCTAACTCAAATATTCGCCTTTGGACTATTCACCTTTCTAGTCAGATTTCTTTGTGACCTACCCAAGTCCTTATGATATTTAAAGGCGAATTTTATCTATCTCCTTTGGTCGACATAGCCAAGACCTTTTGGCTTCTAATGAGAAGATCTGTCCAATCTTATAATTTCCATGGAACATTCACTTTTGGTCGATCTAGCCAAGTCCTTTTGGCTTCAAAGATGAATGTATACATTTCTTCTTGGTCAAAGTATTTCATGACCTAGCCAAATTCTTCTGGCTTCTAACCTCATCATACCCTTTAATGAGGGAGACATTCAACATCATATTAAGCTCATGTTTGTACACAATCTACTTATTTGTGAATATGTATTGGGGCTATATTGCTCCTCTTTTCATCATGTCTCAGATGAAGTGATCTAGTGATTGCTTTATGACTTGTGATGTCCTTGCAAAGAATCACTTCACCTCCTGAGACGTTTCCGATGTACTACATAGGTACAAATGTACCACATATTAGCTTGAGGTGTCCATTTGTAGATCAAATATTTGGTCCATAGATACCTGTGCTTATGACAATCACTTTTGTCAAAGATACCTTTAGTTATGGAAATAATATGTGTTGGTAGTGATACTTGTGTTTATGGAAATGACATGTGACAATGTCCTCATGACAATATGGTTGTGATAGTGATATATGACAAAGTGATCTATATGACATTCACCTTGATATATGACAATGACCTTGATGCATGACAATGACTTATGAAAGTGATGTATATACTTGAGACATAGATCTATGTTACCTACAGTGACTTGGAGGCAACCCTATCAGAAATCTTGAGAATGCCTCTTTGATTTACTTATGAGGGTCATGTATGATCCTAGGTTGATGATGAAAGACGTATGTCTCATTCTTATTGTATGTTGTATCTCAACTGAACATTGATGAATATCTAATAGAAGAGGAAGAATTGATTTACGGGTTTCCCCCCTTGTGGGGTTTTGCCTTGGTCTCTGACCTAAATCTTGGTGTCTCTGTTGTGTATGCTTTTCTTTAAATGTTCCTTACTGTTCTGCTACATAATTGTGTTATTTTTCTCTCTATATAATTGCTTATGATGATATGGGGTGAATGTAATGCGTAAATTGTTGAAAAAAAAGTTTAAAAATGTGATTATCTCAGCAAAGAACAATCTAGCCCTAAAATTAACATGGTATGAGAGTCGGGCTTAAGAAAAGTCATTGAGATCACCCCGTGTAGTCACCTATGATGGATTTCATGATTAAGCAGAATGAAAGAGATGAAGAAGT
Source organism: Pinus taeda (assembly GCA_000404065.3). Lineage (NCBI taxonomy): Eukaryota > Viridiplantae > Streptophyta > Pinopsida > Pinales > Pinaceae > Pinus > Pinus taeda. The sequence goes on from APFE030719427.1 coordinate 65,578, forward strand.
TGGAGACCTAAAAGAATGTCAAGGTTTAGAAGAAACCTTAGGGAACCCTTGTTCTTACACATAAGGTTCAGAGAAACCCCTGTAGTGGCCTAACATTGGAACCCTAATGTGATTCAAGAATCTTGATGATATGATTAGTGAGAAGTTATTGAGATTCAAAGTAACCCTAGATGAACTTATCTGCTTATAGGAGATGGTGTGATGCAGATCTAGTGACCATCTTGAACATTGATAATTGGGCTTGGCTGCCGATGAAGGAGATTAAGGATACAAGTGGTGTTCAAGAGGAAGTATTTCTTCTTTTGCATACGACATTGACATATAGTTGATGGACAATGGTGCCTAATGGCTAAGGAGGAGGTAGCCTCAAGAGGGAGCTGATAACTTCCTACAATCCTCATTAAAGATAAGTACTTTCAAGTCTTATGTTATTTCTTTGTGACACTGTTCTTGTTGATTTATCTTTTTAGATTATTGTTTGTTCTTCCTGCATGAGTGATTGACTAGCCAAATGCTTCTTTCCTTGACTTCTTGAATGAGGTTGTATTCAAAGCAGATCCATCTTGAGTGCCATCAAGATGAGGAGTAATGTAGGAAGAGTCAGTGCCAAGAGGGAGTTGGTGCCAGAAAAATGAAGGAGTGACTCTCATATCTAGAGAAGAAAGACAATCCTGCCTCTCAAGTACACTTTCACTATGTTTATTTACTTTGCTATTATTGTTCTTGCCCTTGTTCTGAGGTCAAAAATTTAGATGGATGTAAGGACCAAATCCTCAATATTGAGTTTGAGGAGGATGCAAAGCCATTCCATAATTAGAGTGGCAATTAACAAGATCCCAAACCTTAGAGGAAGGATTGCAGTCTCCTTGGTTGATAAAGAGGCTTCCTATTAAGAGAGAGTAGACTATCAGATTAAATATAATAATTAGATGAGATACTGGGAGCAATATCTCCTTCGTGAAAGTTAAATAATAACGAGGAATATGCTCTTAGAGAAAGAGGACTATGATGAGATCCTAGCTACTGTTGCCAGATGCACTATTACTAGATATATGTGAAATTGGATTCCTCCATGATATACTTAAGGAAGAAGCATAGTAAGAGCTACTTCAGGACTTTGAGGCACATACGAAGGAGACTCATGATTGCAGACTGAAGAAAGCCCCATATGGGCTCAAGCAAGCCCCCTGGGCTTGGCATGCTTGGATTTATGATCATCTGATGCAAAGTCAAACCTCTTCAAGGTTGAAGGTATGTCTTTGATATTTGTCTTTATGCTAATAAATAATTTTCCGACAGTATCAGATCATCTCTGCCTTAGGTAATCCACTTCTTGAGATCAAAAGTGTAGAAGAGAGATGATGAGGTCTTCCTTGTCAAGGGAAGCATGCTGTAAGAGACTTGGCATGATGGATTACACTAAAGTAGTTGAGAGACTCCTCTTTAGATTCATATTTGATGGATCTCATGATGAGCAGGCATCCAAATGGATCCTTGCTTTGCATCATGTACCCTGAGCTTGATTGAGCTCGAACATGTATATTGGGATGCTGCAAAACTGATATTGGAATACCTAGATGATACAACCAGTCATGGATTGAGACAATGCTATAACTGGTGAGATATGTAAATGTCAAGTGAACTTGGAGTGCTGTGAACAACAAGAACACATCGAGGTGTTGCTTCAGTATGGGTCTTGCTTTGATTTCTTGGTTGAGCAAGTAGCATAATTCCAGTACACTCTGTCTAGTAGTGGTTGACCATATTGCAAGCAATGCGACTTTTGATGGAGCATTGAGGCTCCAACATAGAGGGAGAAATGAGGCTTTAACATAAAGGGAGTAGTGAGGCTCCAGCAATGATTTGTTGCATAATTGAAGCAGTGAGGCTTCAACTAATGAGCAGGTTGTTGACATTCTCACCAAGCCTTTGTCGAAAAGGAAGTTCTTGGTCTTTAGAGAGTAAGTTGGAGTTGTAGAGAAAGTATCCCTTCTGTGAAGGGATCTTAGTTGATAAAAAACATTGAGCTCTGGGAGCTCTTGGGGGCGTGGGGTACTCCTTCGAGCTATAGGGTTTGGAGGATCCTTATCATTTTGATAAGTTAATCTCCCCTAATCAAGTGTGGGACTTGACGGAGTACATGCCCTAGTATGCATCCTTCCCACAAGTCCCATTCGTGTTTTTAGTCACCATGGGCCACGGTGAAGTGGTTAAACTTGTTGGGATTGCCGCTCACCTGGCCAATGAGTGAGGAGACTTAGGTATACATGATCTTTACCTATGGTCGACGAGTCTGGTAAATTGATCTCCCTAAGTCTAGGATGCATGGTGTTCAACCACTTGATCACTAAGGATCATGTTTGGTATGGCATAGGGTATGGAAGATCTTTACCGCTTGTGGTAAATTGATCTCCCCTATGGTCAATCAGGATCAACTTGTGGACATATGGTATGGAGGATCTTTACCAAGGAGTGGTAAATCGATCTCCCGTATTGTCATTGAATATAGGGTTTGGAGGATATTTACCCTAGTGGTAGATTGATCACCCCTATTGTGAGTGTGGATCATTCTTCTTCTTCTATGGATCAAGTCATCAATGTTTAGCTGAGATGAAGTCATGGAGGTTGACCTTGATACCTGTAGGGTTTGGATGATCTTTACCAAGGTCATTTATGACTGCCATGGACTTAGTTGTGGTAAATCAATCTCCCCTACCATCGCTTGTGGATTATTCTTCTTCTATGAGACGAGGTGAGATGAGATGAGCTTCTTTTATATCGAGACATGTACATCTGAGATGAGACACATGGCACAATGAGAAATTCCTCCCTAGTTGAGAGGGAGTGTTGAAATTAGTTATGGGATGAATTTCCCTAGGAAAATCTCAATTACCCCAAGAAGAAATCATCTTGCCCCAAGAGAGAATTCAAAATTGGATGAAGAAAATTATTATTAATTGGCTTGGAACTTCTCTATATTATTTAATGAGGCACATTTATTTGAGAAAGTAATCATCAAAGCATATTTAAATATTATTAGAAGCAAATTTGAATTTATGTTTCCCTCCAAATTCATGTCAACCTCATAATGTTCAAGTGGGCCTGCCCCAAAGGACACAACCCTTCACATGGAGGATCAACTATAATAGGCATCTATCCTCCTCCATTTAGTACATTGAACTCAACATTTTTGAGGCATCTCTGCGGCCTTGTGTGGCATCCATTTGTGACTACGATGACATCTCTTTTGTGGGCTACTATGGTGTATCTTCTGTGACCTATTGAGCACAACTTCTATGGCCTTTTCTGAACATTTAACATGGTCACCTTTTGTGATTTATATGTGGCCTTAGTTCAACAAATCTCCGTGGCCTAGTTTAGTGAATTTTTGTGGCTCACCTCAGATCTCATCTTCATCCTAATTCTGTGGTTTGTGGAGTTTCCAATGTAGCCAAATTTTGTGGTTTGTAGTGGTAAATGCGACCTATTGTGAAGCTTATGCTCTGTGATAAGTTGACCTTATCTCTGTGTATATATGCAACCTTCTCCTTGTATCATATGCTGCCTTCTCTTTGCAATTGTGTCTTAATTGTCTGCAGCCTCTCCTTGAGAAGATGCGATTATTCCAGTGATCTGAAGTAGCTTCTTAGTGTGGCCCTTATAGCCTAAGCCTCTACAATTAGGGCATTATTTATGAGGCCTTCAAGCCCTTCTCTTATGCAGTGTATTGGGAGATTAGTGCGACCTCCCTGAGCAATCCTTTAACAAAATTTTATGTGCTCTAATCCTGTGTTTTGGCAGAGATACTTGATTCTGTATAACAATGATTCTTGTGGTGTTTGACAGTGAGTGATTCCTGTAATGTATGGCCGGGATGTATGGCAGTGCTCTTTTGATAGTTGTGAATGGAAATGATATTGGGCAATGACCGAATGACAATGTTGTATAACAATGACCTCTTGACAATGATAATTGGCCTTGATATTTGGAAGTATTATTTGTTCTCTTGACAATGTTGTATGGTTATGATGTTTGCACCCATGACAGTGATAATGACATTGATGAAGGACAAGATCTATGGCTATGATTCCCATGCTTATGACAATGATTACCGATGCTTATGACAATGAATTTTGTCAAAGATACCTTTGGTTATGATAGTAATATATGTTGGAAGTGATACTTGTGTTTATGGAAATGATGTATGATAGTGTCCGCATGACAATATGGCTGTGATAGTGATATATGACAAAGTGATCTATATGAAAGTGACCTTGATGTATGACAATGATCTATATGACATTGACCTTGATGCATGACAATGACTTATGACATTGATGTATATACTTGAGACAAAGATCTATGTTACCTATAGTAACTTGGAGGCAACCCTATCAAAAGTGCTGAGAATGCCTCATTGATTGACTTACGATTATCATGTATGATCCCATGTTGATGATGAACGACATATGTATCATTCTTATTGCACTTTGTATGCAACAGAACATTGATGAATATCTAATAGAAGAAGAATAATTTATTTATGGGTTTTCCTCTTTGTGGGGTTTTGCCCTAGTCTTTGACCTAAATCCTGGTGTCTCTATTTTGTATGCTTTTCTTCTAATGTTCCTTACTGTCCTGTTGCATAATTGATGTTATTGTTCTCTCTATATAATTGCTTATGATGATATGAGGCGAATGTAATGTGCAAATTGTTGAAAAAAGTTTAAAAATGAGATTATCTTGGTAGAGAACAACCCTTAAAATTAACATTAAATACCAACCAAACCTGGTCAGAATGCTGATCAAAATACTTCAAACTAACATAACTCTGGTAAAATTAACCTGTAGTCAACTACAATCAAAGTTACCAAAACTGCAGTGAAAGTTTGAGATTCTGCGGTCAAAATAATCCTCCTTTTCTCGGTCAAACTTGTTAAAGATTCGATCAAACAGCAACCAAAAAACTCTGTCAAATAGTGGCATAATGGATTCGGTCAATGCTAGTCAATGGTAGCTTCAGTTTTGGTCAAACTTTGGTCTTCTCCTTGTTTACTTCGCACGTGTGGATCAAAAATAGAGAGATGCGTGTGATTCAAATTGTCCCAAATGAAGAAGTCGAGTTGATATTTATAGTGGTCAAACTAGATGGGTTTTGACCAAGGGTCACACCCATTCACATGGTGTGGCCGACTTGTCTTTTGGGCCTACATGAAGGCCAAAAATAATAATTTTAATTTTTCATGTTTAATATTTTTCTTACGCCAACTTAGGAGGCCATTTTGGCATGTGGGAATACCTCCTGATGCTACAAAAACAACACTAAGCTCCCTTTTGGTGGGTTCACCTCGCAACCAACATTGGAGTTAAGGTCTGTCCATGCTTTGCTTTCCTTGATAGGGATATGTTATTTGCTACTTTTCCTCAGCTAGATAAGAATTATGATGGACATTTTGCTTGCTTATTCCTTCGTGTCATTCTAATTAAATTGATGTTCATAGGATTCTTTGGATATTATTGATTAAAATACTATACTGAACTTAAAATATACTGTTACATTATATATTGTATTTATAATGCCATTAATAGGTTTATCCAAATAAATGACGGGCAGAGTAAACATGGATATATTTAAGTAATGTCATATGGTGCATGTAGAAATTGTAATCATTCACTTAACCAACATATTTCAAAATGAATACTAATCTGATTGAAAAGTTATTTAGACCAATACGATACTCCCAACCAATCAACATAGTTATTTAGATTAATATACTACTCCCAACTAATCAACAATTCTCCTCTAAAGTTGTGATGAGTGATATAATATATTGACTATTGAGCTCAATCTTAACACATACCACCCAATGTGTTTAGCCGCGTTGAGTATTTACAAGGTTCCACATGTAACCGTTAAGTGTTAGTACTTCAAGGTTAACTATGTAATGCCGCGTTGAGTATTTACAAGGTTCCACATGTAACCATTAAGTGTTAGTACTTCAACGTTAACTGTGTAATGCCCCATTGTTAACCTCTAAGTGTTAATCCCTGGCATTGCTTTACCATTATTTTCATCCATTTTTCACTTCTTTATGCTTGCATTTTGTCTTTACGTTGCTCTGACTTGCTAAGTCAGGTTGTCCATGCCCATGTTCTTAGTTTCCATATTTTTTTTTTCAATCTGCCACCCCTATTCATGTTCTTTTTTTGCTTGTTTTCATACCAACTTTCATCAATCTTTGCTTGGTTTTAGTAAAACCATCACTTTCTTTAAGGTACTTCACTGTTGCAATTGAGCACCATTCATTTGAACACATGTTTTTCCATTTATGCCCTTTGAAGATTATTTGAGGGCACTGTTGAAGATATTGTCGAGGCTTGTTGTAGAAGTTTTAGGAGGCCTTGAAGAACCATTCAGCCTACATTGAAGAGATGAAGTAGATTAATAGTGTTGTGCCCTAGAGGATATGATTCCTCAAGAAGACTAGGTTGGAGCTTGTGCCAGTGGAGATGGTTGGAGCATCATAAAGACAATGTTGGAGCCTTGTGAAAGATAGGGTTGGAGCTCTAGAAGTTGGAGCCTCTTAAATACCAAATTGGAGCTTGGCCCATACAGGTTGGAGCTTGGTTGATTGAAGATTGCAGTTTTCATATAGGGTTGGAGCCCTAAACATTATTGTACTTCATTCATTGTGGAGAGGATTGGTGTCCTTGATATTTCTGGTTAATAAAATGATTTATTCTATATTGTTCATTTTGTGTTTTGTCTAGAAGTGATCTTAATTGGTTAAAATAAAAATTGCAAAAGAAACACTGATTCACCCCCCTCTCAGTGTTTCTAACTTGAGCAACCATAGAGTATAGAGTCCTACAAATGCTCCCTTGGATCTAATGGCAAAGGCACAACTTCCTCTCCAAACCGATCTACTTTTGGATTCTTGTTGTTTAGAAATTTATAGGGGTAACACTTAGGGAGATTTCTCTTTACTTAATAATTTCTTGTGAAGTTATGTTGGCTTCTTATTACCTTTATTGTATTATGTTCATTAAACAATTACCAAAACCATAGACCATAAACCAGGACAATATTAAGGTGGGGTGGTGAATCCATATTGTAGGAATTTAAAACAATTTCTCTCACTTGTGAAAATATTGAAATACCTAAAAAGCTTCAACAATTGATTCATACGAGCATGACATGAACCAACATGAACAACACAAATAACACAATTTCTTCAAACTTTACTTCAATTTCTTCACAAGGCAAACTACAAATTGCTTTTAGAAATTTCTTTGACTACAACTAGCAGGAAGCTACAACTCTTTGATTTGTCAACTATAACTAAATGGAGCTACAACCCCAAATATTTATTAACACCTACTGGAAAGAAATACAATACCTGTTCTGAGAGATACAAGTTGCTTGGCATCAATGGTTCATTTTTCATCCATTTTCACACTAAAACCATGAATGCCAATATTTTTACAAAATAAAACAATTTGTCTCTTTACACACTTACCAAAAACACCCTCAACAATCTCCGATTACTGAACACACCAACATCATTAATTCACTTCTGCTCACACCTTGTTACAATGCATCCACATTCTTTGAATTCCTCAATCAATTATGCCAAACTGCCACTTTAAAAGTCCATGCCGCCATATATATTGCCAAATATATCTCTATAGGACCAAGCTCCTGTATATTGACCCTTTTGGCCATATAACAAAGCGTTGTTCCTTGCACCTTTTGTTGAAAATAATACTGAGAGGGGGGGTGAATCAGTATTATCAAGTCAAATATTCATTTTTCAAATCCAAATGATATACGCTACTTCAGTTAATTAAACCTGCAACTATGTAGAAGGAAACCCGCGTATACTATGAAAACTTATAATTTACTTTATCTTTCAGATGTTGATTGTTAATCTATGTATCAAATAACCAATAACCAGAAACAGTAAAATAGAGCAGAAGACAATCACACACAAGAACACGAGATATAAGGTGGAAACCCAATGTGGGTGAAAACCACCTGCTGCAATTCGTCTCTATCTTCTATTTAATTAGAAACTTCTTTTTAAAATTGTACTAGTGCAGTCCTTTACCAGTATGCAAGCTGCAACCTGCAGAGAGCTACAACCCTCTCTCATTTTCCAGCTTCTCCTAGAAGGGAGCTACAACCCTCTTAGCTCTTGTATTAGCCAAGATACTAGAACGTAGGTGCTAACCTACAGAAGGCTACAACCTTCTCTTTCTTCCAGGGACCACGTTTCATAATTTTTCAGACTGGATCCGTGAACATCAATCAATCATCAAGAATTTCTGCATCAAACAATCTCCTTTTCACCAATTAGCACTGAATCAAGTAGACACTTCTCTCACAGCTGTATCCAAATCACAGTAACAGTAACCACACACCAAATATGAACCCAGAACAAAAGATACTATCATTCAAGCTTAAAGATTATGACCCATCAATAGAACTTATCCTTCTCCTTGCGCTCAGGTTCCTTCTTTATTTAGATCCAGATCTGCACCATAACCCAATCACAGTATTCCAGATCTAGCACTTTATAAGATATTCAATAACAATTCAGATGATGCTTTGCCAAATGATCTCCTTCCTCTTTTATAGTCTTAGGCCTTTCACAATACCACGGTCCAAAACCATAATAACAAAATACCATGAACCCAATACTTGGGATCAACACTTTTGGATGCAATACCACGGACCAAAACCATAGGATCAAAAACTGTCGGACTAAT
>APFE030719427.1:80875-139961 GCA_000404065.3 Pinus taeda
TTTTTAAAGTGAGAAAGAGAAATATTGGGAGAAAATGAGAGGGGTGGATAGCAAGAGAAAGGGAGATAAAATGAGGGAAAGAGAGAAAGAGAGAGGGGAGAGGGATAGATTGCAAGAAAGAGGAGACAGGGGGGGAAGGGATGAGGAAGTAGAAAGGGAGTGATCAAGAGATAGAGAGAGATAGACAGGGTGTGAGACAAAGAGAGAGATGGAGAGGGGGAAAGAGAGAGTATGAGAGAATGAGAGTGTGATATGTTGATAGAGAGAGATAGAGAAGGATAAAATGTCAGGGAGAGAGTCAAAGAGAGACATAGCAAGAGTTAGAGAGAATGACTGAGAAATAGTGTGAGAGAGAGATCACAAGAGTGAGAGCTAAGAGCAAGGGTTACAGGAAGTGAGAGAGATAAAGAGAGAGGGACAAAGGGGTGGGAATGAGGGAGGGCCTATTTTGACCCTTCAACATTCATTCACAATATATTCATACACATTTTTCATTCATTTATCATCTGAAGTGATATTCTCATGGTCATTTATTGCAAAATAGGTTTTTTGAACTAGCACCTCTCATCTCTGCTCATGAATCCCTATGGCCTAACTCCCATGGAGAGAACCATGAATTTATGTTAATACCTTGAGTGTTGAATTTTAAACTTTTGTTGTTTTCCACATAGAATTTTCACATATAAGGAAGAGGACAAGGGGGTTGCACTTTGTTTGAGTCAATCACTGAAAATTTTAAACCAAAAGAAAAGAAATTATGGGGTTTCATTTTATTCATTTGATGTTAAGTCGAGTATTTGTAGATTTTATTTTCATTGAGAACTACTGCCCATGATTTTATTTTTATATCATGTATGAGTACAATAGGAAGTGTTTCTATATATTATATTATTGTTTTACATTGGAAAGAAAGGCAAATATGGGGTTTCATTTATTTATTTGATGCTAAGTCGAGTATTTACAGATTTTATTTTCTTTGAGAATTACTTCCCATGATTTTATTTTCATATCATGTATGAGTAAGATAGTAAATGTTTCTATATATTATATTATTTTTCTACATTTTTTAATAGATCGTTAATGGTTTTTAAATTAAATTATAAATAGGAAAAAAATAAGTTTTATTTTAATTTATTGTTATAAATAATGGATGTTTTTTAATTTCATTGTCTAGGAAACATGATCCTTTTGGGAGAGAACCATGAATTTATCCTCAAAGCATTCCAGTGTAAGGTTAAAGTTTGGGCTTTTTGAAGCTTTAAATATTTTTTTTTGTTTTCCACATATAAGTTTTACCTATAAGGAAGGGGACAAGTGGGTTCTAATTTGTTTCAATCGATTATTGTAAATTTTAAATTAGATGAAAAAAATGTGGGGTTTCAATTGATTCATTTGTCTTTAAGTCTTAGTTTGTGGAATTTATTTTTATTGTGAATTACTTCCTATGATTTTTTTTTCATAAAATGTAGAAGTATGATAGGAATTTTTTCTATATATTATAGTCTCGTTTTACTTTGTTTAAATTGATCGTTAATAATTTAAAATCAGAAAGGGAGAAAATACGGTTTTATTTAATTTTTTTTATAAATGATGTTGTTTTTAATTTCACCTAGTGTAGGAAACATGGTCCTATTGGGACAGACACACACACACACACACACACACACACATTACCTTGTTCCAGTGTCATTTGATCTATTTTATGTAAATCTATGTTGTTAAATATGTATGAGTATTCGAAAAGTCAATTGTCTAACTTGGTTAATGATTTTTTAGATCATATATATGCTTATACACCATGAAATGAATGTTGTGTGAATATTTTGTGAGAAACTTATTTATTTTAAATGAATTTTTCATTTGGTTTATTTTTAGTAAAATTATCTCATTGAACATGTGTGAGTCTCCGGAGGAATATTTGAATGAATCATTTTCTAGTTATTTATTTTTTCCTTAATGATATTGGGAAACATATTTAGGCTATTTTTCTAAAGAACCCTTGAAGATTTGATGTTTAGTGATATTTATTTAGATATTTTAACTTAAAATATTACAAATATTTGTTAATAATATCGATTCCCTTTCCACTAAGAGTTTGTTGTCAAAATTTAACATTGGTTTTGGAATTTGGTTTTTTGAACAACTTTGTTGTATTTTCTTTCCACAAAAAGTTTATAGATAACACTATGAAGGTGAACCAACCTAGATCTATCAAGTACTAAGAGGGATCAAATATTTCAAGATGCAAACCTCTTTTGTGGTTGAAAAAATTAAAGAAAGGTTTGCAACTTGAAAGATATTTTCACTTTATTCGCTTAATAGGTTTGAATTTAAGATGGATGCATGATAGTTTTTATAGCACATGTATTATAAGGAAAGTATGGATCTTTATGAAGAACGAATTGATGTCTTCTAACATTTAAAATTAATTTATATCACATGATAATGTTAAGGGTGTTGAATATAATTGTAAATCACATGAAGTCATATAAATAATATAAATAATCCTGATACATAGAAAGTAATGTTCCTCATATTTCTTTTCCGCATTAAATGGTGATCAAAATGCAAAAACTATTACGAAATTTTAGATAATATTGTTTAGTTTTCAGCGATCTTGATAAAATTTAAAAATATAATTCCTTCAATTTTCATGACCTTTGGATTGAATTAGATGATCAAAATTATAGTTCAAATAACAACATAAATAACTAACAAAATATTTTCTTTACTTGAGATTCATCAAAAACATTGAAAATGTAGATGTTGATTGTTTCAGAGAAGAGGCGCAAAATAAAATATTTTGTTTGGTATTATATTATTTTGTACTAATATAAATATATTTCAACATAAAATTCATCCTTTATAAAGAGGGTTTCAATTTAATTTTAATGTTGACATTTCGACTATGCTAGATTCATGGCTAGTTTAAAACAACAGAGTAACAATTAAATTTTATTACCTCAAAGGATCCCTACATTGCAAAATCTAGACCAAGATGCGTCTTTCCTTTCTAGTCATCCCTCTATAGCTTTATCTAATATAGATGTATATAGATATATAAATATATATATGATTGGAATACTCTCTCCCTATACAACGTTTGTTGCTATTTGGTGGATATCTTGTGACGATAAATAATTAGTGGCTACTAAGTTCAAAGATCTATAATTTCCCAGAAATTCAGAACCACTCATAAAATTGTCTTTTTCATTATTCTTGTTAATTGAAGGATAGTAGTAGACATGAAAGAACTAGTTAACGAGTTACTAGCTCACCAAATTATTTTTAATAGCTTCTCTATATCTCAGCGAGGATCTTCTACATTTTCAGTGATGGTATATCTTCTTTTTGTCCATACCTATATGAATATGAAATTGTACACATTAGTGTTACAATTCATGGAGTGAAATCATATCATATGTAGGTAAAGGATAGACAAAATACGTTTCACACAAAGACATAAACGTTCATAATACCTACACATATCCCTTATGCAGGGGTTTAGAGCACCAGTCGTTCAAACAATACAACTTAATAGGTGATTCCATTTATTCGTATTATCTTTTGGGATGTTTTTATAAAATAAATTGAAAGGTTGTTAATATCCTCTCCTCTTATTGTTGCATTTATCCATACTTCAATGATTTATAACTTCACAAATGAAACTAGAAATTGGTTGGTTCTTATATATGATAGATGTTTGTTAGTTGACATCTTGGTTTCTTAACATGTTCAGGTCAAATTTCTCTCTTTTTTAGTGTATTATTTTTATAATATTACAAAAAAACATGTTTATTCTCAAGCATTATTTAAATAAAAATTTCTTAAAACCTAAATTTAATTTATAATTTTTATCGTAAATTTAATGTAATTATAGAAATTGTATTTAAATTATCATGTATTCATTAAAATTTATTTAAAAATTTTAATCCAATTGTATCCATTACCTTTATAGAAATATATATATGTTTTTTTTTTTTGCAAATATAAATTATATATTGAGAATTCATCTTTCTTCATATATGTTGTACCAATCTAACTCTAAAGTACATATAATCAGTCAATCTGGACAAACACACACACACACACACACATATAAATACTTATGAATTTTTATTTATACTAAGAAAAATTACAAGTAAAATATGATAAAAACATTTCATCATTTATTTCTTATCATTCTCTAATCTGATGAATGTTTGTACCAAATTTGGCACCCTATTTCTATGATTCCATTCAGTTGTTTAGTCACTAAAATTTTCTATATGTATCATTCTTTAAAAACTAGTGATCTCTTTTGCATGACTATAGATACCTTTTTCTTTTTTTTTTGAATCTAAGAACTTGCATTATATCATAATATTACATCGATTTATAGAATTTTCCAAAATCCTACCATCCTCACTCATACCATATTTATTAGCCACTATGTAATTACCAAAAAAGATAGCCAATTTCTTTGAGAGCAACTAAGTCCTTGATTCCAAGTGTATAGGCTAGATTGTGGTCTAGGGCCTTGCCATGGCCTGAATCTCCCACAAGGTGCCTTTCCTATTGACCCCTCTCTAGAATTCCACTTCTATCTCTACCTCGTTGATGAGGCATTTCACTCCAAGCTATATGACAATATTTCCTACAAACCAAAAAACTATTTCAATAACAATAAGAATCAATATACTGGGATAGAATACCCCTAGAACCCAAATATGTACCTCCTATACCTATACACGGGATGAGGGCTAACATTCACAAGCTAAGAGTTTAATCATGCCCTCTCTCTACATAGGCACACCTAACCCTCCATCGAACCACCAAAAAATTGAGGTCCTTCAAAGACAAGGAGAACCTAAAGTTTCTATACCAACCTATGAATTCGAGTCCACCATCTAACAAAATTGGCCCCATCACAGTAAAATATATTGAGGACTAAAAAAAAACTTTGTAAAAAACCATAATGTTGATCAAGAAAATGAAAGAGTCAATGTCCATGGTTAATTAAGAATAAGGTAACGACTAGCGAAATATGGTAGTTCCTAATCCCCATAAAGAATATCACATAGTTGATGACAACAATATGTAAATAGGGAATTTGGCTTAGTGATGTATAAATAATTGACATACCCCTCTGTGAAGAAGTCACCCTAGCACATCTCATTGTTTGTCTAGTGTGTTGCAAGTGAGCAAGAGCACTATTTTTACTACCGCCTAGTGTTGTAAATAAAAAAGGAAAATTCTTGTAAAAGTGTTAAAGGTGTTCTTTTGTTGGACAAACTTGGAATCATTCTAGACTTGCCATGTACCAAGGAAACTTGACCATCGTAAAACCTCCTTGAAGTTGTTACAATAAGTAATATTTCCCATCTTAATACTTCCCATCTTAATACTTAGTTGATACCTAGTTTGAGCACGTAAAGCCACAAACACCATGCTTGACCAAACGTCACTATTACTGCCCCATCATCATGTTGCAAGTAATAAAAAACCCTCTCATTAATTAGCATAAATTCAAGGATAAGTAGAAACACTAGAAAATCAAGAAAGCACAAAAGGTGATAGTCTTGTCCTTATAATAAAACCAAAAAACTCAAAAAAAACAAAAGCTGATGAGCTTGCCTTATAACCTTAAAAAGCATAGAAAGGATGTTGAAAACCGTAAATGCTCACAGAGCCATTACATATCTCATACAACCATTAAAGTGTGTGCATCTGTGTTTTCAGGACGATATTTGTCCATTCTGTGCCGCGGTGTCTGCATCGAAGTCGTTACTCAAGCGAATTAAAAAATTCGATGGATTTTCAAATTGTGACGTGGCGGTACGCAAATATGAGGTTCTCTCTTCCAATATATAGTTGTTTTTTTCTCCAATTTATATGGTTGTTCTGTTCTTCAATTAAAGGTAGGTAAATTATTTCTACAAATTCAAAGCAGTTTTATATTTTTTAGTTTCATTGCAGTTTTGTTTAACCCTATCTAAATTTTATTATATTGAGATTTTAACTTGCATCTCTATCATAAATAGATTTTTAATTTTAGGTCACCAACAAACATTTCTGGATTTCAATTTATTTTTATCTATGCTGATTATATTTCATACCATCATTCTTGATTTTAGTTCAGCGTTTAAGTATGTTACCATATTTCGACACACCTGGTTCACCATGAAACCCATTTAGTTCGAGGTACATTTTGTTATTACTTACTGTTATTTAATGTTCTGCTCCACTCACTCAATCCATCAAAACGCTTGTCCTAACATTTATACAATGTTGTTCATTAATGTTAATTTCTTCAGGATTTTGTTTTGGTGGGATCTCATTTTGTTAATCTCGGCCTCCTAGAATGAAGTCCTTTTGTAAATCTTGTCGTTTTAATATGAAATGTTTTATCGAAAAAATCTAAAATTCTCTGATCGCCTCTTTCATATATATTAAAATTACATTTAATTGTGATTATATTAAATTTTTATTTGTTATGATTATATATTTTTTTATTTCTCTTCATTATAAAACTGTACTCAACAACATTCAATTGTGTTTATTTTCAAATATATATTTTTGGTCTAAATTAATATTAAATTATTATTGTAATCAGTATGGAAATGTATATTTATTTCACTTGTATTTAATTATTTCATAGTTATTATTTTATAAAAAATTATTTATCTTACAATGTATTATTTATAAAAATTACTAGAATGTATATTTTTAGTTTTAGTTTTTTAAATTGCACTTTAAATACCATAATTGGGTGTAATTCTTTTATTAATGTTGTAAAATGGATTTCAAGTTTATAATGTCTATAAAATTGTATATTATGATCATATATGTTTTTTAAAAGGACTCATTTCACTTAATGCTAAGTAATGTTAAGTGAAGTCAAGTTTATAAATTAGATTTAAGATTTAAGTTTTAGGCTTAGGATTATGTGAGGAAGGCAGGAAAGGAGGGAGAGGGTGATGGTAACATAGAGAGAGATATAGGGAGACTTAGTCAGATGTTAAGAGAGGAAGAGAGTCAAGGGGGAGAAAGAATGAGGAAGAGGATGAGAAATGAAAAGAGATAGGGGGTGAGACAGAGAGACGAACAAAAGGAAAGAGGGAAGGAGTATTCAGAGGTAAAATGGGGGAGAGAAAATGGGGAGATATTGAGAGAGGGGAGGATAGAGAGGGAGAGACTGAGAGAGACAAAGGGAGAGAGTAGGAGAGAGAGGTACAGTGAGCGAGGAACAGAGGGAAAGAGAGGGAAATGAGAGAGGGAAATAAATAGTGAAAGTGTGAGAGGAAGGAAAGAGAGGTAGTGAGAGTGAGAGAAGGAGAGAGAATGAGAGAGAGAGAGAAAAGAAAAGAGAGAGATTGAGGTAGAGAGATATAGAAAGAGAGGGAGAGCAAGAGAGAGAGGGAGAGAGAGGGAATAAGAGATGGGGGGGAGGGGGAATGAGAGAGGGAGCTAGCAAGAGAGAGTGGGAAAATTAGAGAGGGTGAGAGAGGGGAAGACTTTTACAAAAGGAGAGTGAGGAGGATATAATGTGTGAGAGAGTATGCAAAGGACACGTTTTGATAGTGAGAAAGAGAAATATTGGGAGAAAATGAGAGAGGTGGATAGTAATAGTGAGGGAGATAAAGTGAGGGAAGGATAGAAAGAGAGAGGAGGGAGGGGGGGATGAAAGGAGAGAGGAGTGAGGGGGGAATTAAAAGAGAGAGTAGAACGGGAGTGAGCACGATATAGAGAGAGATAGATAGGGTGAGAGACAAAGAGAGAGAGGGAGAGGAAAAAAGAGAGAGAGGGAGAGGAGAAAAGAGAGAGTATGAGAGAGTGTGAGTTTGATATATTGATATAGAGAGAGATATAAAAGGATACAATGTCGAAGAGAGAGTTAGAGAGAGACATAGTAAGAGTTAGAGAGAATGGCTAAGAAAAAGTGTGAGAGAGAGATAGCAGGAGTGAGAGCTGAGACCAACAGTTACAGGGAGTGAGAGAGATAATGGGAGAGAGAGAAAGGGGTGGAACGAGGGGGGGATATTTTGACCCTTCAACATTCTTTCACAATATATTCATACACATTTTTCATTTATTTATCATCTGAACTGATGTTCTCACTGTCGTTTATTGTAAAATGGATTTTTTGAACTATCACCTCTCATCTTTGCTCATGAATATCTATGGCCTAACTCCCATTGAGAGAACCATGAATTTAGGCTAAAACCTTGAGCATTGAATATTTAAACTTTTTGTTGTTTTCCACATAGAATTTTCACAAATAAGGAAGAGGACAAGGGGGTTGTGCTTTGTTTGAGTCCATCATTGAAAATTTTAAGCCAAAATAAAATCAATTATTTTTATTGAGAATTACTACTCATGATTTTATTTTCATATCATGTATGAGTACGATAGGAAATATTTCTATATATTGTTCTATTGTTCTACATTGTTTAAATAGATCGTTAATGATTTTAAATTAGAAATGGGAAAATTAGGGTTTTATTTAATACAGGACCCTTGCCATCGATCTTCCTCATATTCATCTTTGGAACATGGTGGGTCTTCAATCCAACGTTAGATTCTATGAAATCATGATGAACATTTCTTTTGTTCCAATCATGAGTTTCTTTAACTACCCTTTTTCCATTAGTAGGTAATTATTGTAGAAAATTTGTCAAAACTATCTTCAAATCTTCCATGTTGCCTTTAATATTTACTTATATACCATCCATGCCATCCATCTTAGCTTCCATGCCATCCATCTTAGCTTCCATGTCATTCTTCTTGACTTCCATTCCATTCATATTATCTTCCATGCCTTTATTTAATCCATTCGTCTAAGCTTCTGTTACTTTTTGTGAGAGTGAAAATTGTTGAACTTCGTCTAGTAATTTTGATATATCATGTTGCATTTCTTCCTCTTCTTCATGAGTCATGGTAGAGATTTCAGGTTGCTGACTAGGTGTTTCCATTTTCTTTCTTCGAGGCATCAATTAATGACAATTATGCCTCAACATGCCCTTTGAATCACTTCAAAATAATTTTTCAAACCAAACTTATGCAAATCAAAAAAAAAAAACTACACACCTTATTTTTGCATTGTAGGAGATCGATATTAAATCTATTGTATCTCTGAAATTCTAGATCCTCAAGGTCTTAAATTACAACCTGAGATAGCCCTCTGTGTCCTATTTTCAATGCCACCAACCTAATCAAAGGTGGAATTTCCAAGAAAGAGTTATGCCCAATATCCCTAGATGAAATGATTATATATTTTTTTAATAGAGTGAACTTGTAGGATGTGCCACGTGTCATTTTTTCGACCTTCATATGTGAAATCGATACACATACAACTATATTTTGTCTTCTTTTTATAACTTCTTATGAAATTTTAATCATATGCTCAAAGAGAAACCTATGACGATGTTCCCATGGTCACTTGTTTGGGATGTAATTTGGGGAGATTGCAAAAACCCTAACTTCTGTCATGAGAAGAGATCGAAAATTTGAACCCGAGGTTCATTAAGATTTCTTCTCATATGGGTTTTAATTTGAGCTACGAAAATTTCGTAGAAAATAATTTATAGTGAAAATTCCATGAAACCATAGAATCCAAAGTTCTGATACCAAATGTTATCCAACGAGCTCATAAAATAGAAGAAAAGATAGATCAACAACTACAAAATTAGCCTCTTCAGGGGGAACTCCTTTACATTATAGAAATGAAAAATTATTTCATGATACACATGACAAAACATCGTTTCTATATATAAGATTCTAAGGGGTCACAATATAATCAAAGTTAACATAACAATAATAATATAAGGGCATAACAATAACAATAGTGTGTTTTTATGGGGCACACTAACAACAATATGGGGACAATAGGGGGACAACAATAATAATAAGAGACACAATGATAATACTAATGGTGGAATCACTAGTATTATGGAGACCTAACATAGAACATTTGCTGAATTAATTTATATTCCTTTATTCAAATGAGTTGTGTATTTTTCTAATAAAATAAAATACATTATAAAATTAAATATCCAAACAATTAAAATTCAAAAAAGGAAAGAAAATCAAATACATTGAACATTTAGATTAGTTTTCCAATTTCATGTTACATATTGAATTTCTCCAATCTCATAAGATGGAATTTTGTATTGGCCATAATATTTTATGAAATACAATGTACAAATAACTATAAATGAAAATATGAAAAAGAAAATCAAATGCATGTAACATTCACATTTGGTTCCTCTTTTATCATAACATTAATAGATGGAACATTTGGGGAGTTAATTTTTATACCTCTATTTAAGTGAGTTGTTTCATGTTCCAAGAAAATAAAATAGATTATAAAATTGAATGTCCAACCAACCAAAAAAGTTAAAATTAAAAATGAATAAAACACATTGAACATTTACATTAGTTCACCAATCTGGTGGTTAAGAAGAATTCATAGTAAGGTTATGACATGATTCATCTTCACTTGTGGGATTATTTGATGGAAACCTTAGGGAGTTAATTTATATATCTCTATTCAAATGTGTTGTTTATTGTGCCAAGGGAATCAAATACACTATAAGTTAAGTAAAATTAAAAGATAATGTAAATACGAGAATGTAATAAAACAACCTATACTATAGGCATAATTTGAAAGATCTGTGTGGTACCTTACTTGTTCGATGTGAAATGCTCTTAGGGATGATTGATTCATGTAGAGGTACAACATTCCTTTGAGGAGGATGGTTAAAGGAATATCCAATGATTTAAGCAACTCATTCCAACTTATCAAACAAATGGCCAAGTAAAATATCATCCAAATCATTACATAGCATTCCATCACTAATTCTACCATGGATGATTTTTAACCTTTCTCCTTTTTTTAAACTTGATTTGTAGATGAAAAAGGGTTAGAGTGGACATTTGTATCCAAATTATCTATATGATGATCTTCCCAAATGCAAGATGTTTCCCCAGTATAATGAAAATTTGGAGAAGATCATGTAATAGGAGTAGAGTATGTATGACTTCGTAGACTTAGTGTCCCACAAACAAGGGGATCTCATGCACCAATTTGGTGTCTATTATATTTAATAGGTAAAATGATATTTATATATAGAAAATAAAAGAGATGAACCAAAATTAATTTTGAATGTTGTCTAATATTAAATTAAAACATAATAGACCATTACCTATTCACATGTTTGAACCATATAATAAAATAACAAATGTTCATTATTTTGGGCAAATTATAAGCACTTCTATAATATTTATGAATGGTTGAAATTGTGATTTCATTTATATGGTTTATTTTTTTGTGATAGTTTAAATTAAATATGTTTAATTTGTCTAAACTTTAATTTTTATATTTAATTTAGTTAAAGATAGAGGAGAAAAAAATGATTCAAAATTTATATTAACCAAATTCTCTTAAAATATTAAAAACCAACATAATTAACTTAACTTATCTAAACTTTAAATTTTATTAAATTTAATATTTAACCAAATTAAGCTATTAAGAATAGATATTTACTCATTAATCTCACATTCTGAAGAGAATAGAAAATCATGTAAAAATTTAATGAAACACAAAGAGATTATAGCAACTCCTATTGAAAATGCACGCCTCACAATTTAGAAAATGGGAAAGATTTTAATTACTTCAATACAACCACTAAATGAAAATGCTTCCACTATCTTTATGGGTTATCCTTGGAATATAGGTAGCTGCTATTAGCCTACAAGTATAGTCACACAATACAATCTATGTGATAATAAAATAAGACTCTCTCAGAATTCAATATATATCTTTTGCATTGTATTTAATACAAAAAATTAAAATATCTATTAAGATATAAATTATGTAATGCAATCTATGTTATAATAAAGTAATACTCTCTCACAATTCAATATATATATTCTACATTGTATTTAATATAAAAACTGAAAATCTTTATTAAGATATAAATGATTTAATGCAGTTGCATAGAATAGGTGAATAACGATTTCTATTCATCAGGTAAAATTGTAACATTTATTCAAACATTGCAAAACTCTAGTAAAATATAAAATGATACAATATTTATCATTAATGGTAACACATTGGGCACAATTACAAATACCAACCATTGAGATTCTACACAATTCCAAAGAACCATCAGAATCCCTCACTATGTAAAATATCCCTAAGTTGCAATGAACAGCCTTTAATATGGAAAAAAAACCCTACACAAAATCTTATGGATTCATAACACTCTTAAAACTATGATACATGTTACAGAATCATAATATATAAATCCAAAACCTATAAGGATTCATTAAAACATAGAAAGTGAACATTAAAACTATCAGAAAAAATAAAAAATAAAAAAAAAATAAATTAACACTCCTCCTTAAACCATAATAAACCAAGCAAAAACAACTAAGCAAAACTAGTACAACCTAGAAAAACCCTTTATCATAATAAAAATTAGAAACAATAAACGAAAATCACAAAAGGAAAACACTCTCATTTCACAATTGAATGAAAAAAAAAAATTGATGCACAAAGGATAAATAGGAGCTTAGACTTAATAAGAGTTAGCTAAAAAAAATTATGTCCAATATTTTAATTGATAGCTTTCAAGATGGAGCTCCGATCTGTTGTTTTGCTAGATTTCGGTTAGGGTTTTGGTCTTCACTTCTCTGTCACTGTAGCTACACTTTCGTGTCCCTATCTGCTTGGCGTGTGCATTGTGATGGTCTGCCTCTTACTCCTATGTCCTTGTAGTTAGCACACCATAGAACCCATTATCCTTCCGTCTCTATTTCTTGACTGCAACACTTGTCGAAGATGGAGGGTTATGTTGTCAACTATTCAGAGGAGCCATCTCCCTACAAACCCATCTGGGCTTATCCTTTCTCCATGCTAGAGGTGTTGGTTTCTGGATTCCAAATTTTTTCACTATTGTTATGGTCAGAACCGCCTCCTATTTGATCAGACCTTGGGCCCTTCATGTTAGTCTGTCATTTTGTGCTCTCACTATATCCTAGTCCGGTCTCGATAGCCACTCCATTTCTCCACCCACCCTACATATGCTAGCCTCTTGCATTCCTCCTTCCCCTTATTTCAACTATCCACTTCCGGACTCTCCCCATTTTTCATCCATATCCGCCCACCCCTAGTTCATGGGTTTCGACTGTAGGGATGACCCCCTCTCCCACATCCCAGCTTCATCATCCTTTTAGGCCACTATCCTAGAACTCAGAAGCCATCCTTTCCATTTGGCTATTTCGATGTCCTGACGGTAAACCCTAGGTATGGTAACCTTAGGTTACAGGCAGCTTCCTCAGGTACCCAGGACCCTCTACAAGATCATATGACGACACCTTGTTTGGGAAAAGTTAAAAATCTAAGTGTGTTAAAGCCTCCCAGAAGGATCTGGCCCTTTGTTTCAGTGAAGGCATGCAAATAGGTGATGTTGTGGACATAGCAAATGAAGTTTTGGTGGGAAGTATCAGAGGGAGATGGTATTCGGCCACTCAACTTCATCTTTGGGTCAATTATATTTTGAGGAACATACTCAGGGAACTCTCTTCTATCATGACTCTAGCTTGCGGATGGTTCGCTCTTAGCTTTCAAAGCGAATATTACACTTCATGGGTTTTGTGATGATACTGGCACATAAAATTGGCCCCTATTTTTCTTAAGAGATGGAGTCTGTTATTTGACCCCCAGTAGGAACAATTAGGCACTAGTCCACTTTGGGTTCATCTCTCGGGACTTCCCTTGCACTTCTGGTCTGAGGACATTCTTACTTGCATTGGGAATGCATTGGGTACATTCCTTTATTATCATAAATCCTACATTAGCTCTGGAAACAAATCGATGGCGTGCATCTTGGTGCACTTGGACACCACAGAAGGACTAGAGGAGTAGATTACTCTTCAGTGGAAAATATTCACTAGAATCTAGATTCTAGATTATGAAGGGGTGTCATTAAGATGTAGAAGGGCTGACAGGGTAGGTCATCTCTACAAGGAATGCCCTTTGGTCACTGCTACCTCCTCTCCCACCCAAGAATCATATGGTGCCATCTCTATTGCTTAAGCATCTGCATAGGAGAAACCTACTCGTTCCTCTCATTCGAAGCCACCAGATCATTGTTTTTCTCACATGACTACTTTGGCTTCCCCAAGCCTCATTCACCTACTATGACAAGATCACGGGTTGCTACTGCGCCCGCTCTCTCTGCCAGTATTTCTCATCCTCATTTCTCTTCAATTTCATTACCTTTATCTACTTCTACACAACAATTTCATGGCACTTGCATCCATTGCAAGCATTTCTTGCATTTCACTCTCATCCCCTCAAAATTCCCCCCGCCAAAAAAATCCTATTCCACTGCCTCGCCTTCTATACCTCAGTTTTTTATTAATCCTCCTTCTCCTGGTGCATCGGTATCCTCTGGTCATTATCATCCCTACAATCTTCCCTCTCGGTGGAAACACCCTCCTGAGCCTTCTGCGATTGGCCTGATCTCACCTCCTAAATTCACCAAGACTAGAAGGCGTCGGCACTCCTGTATTTCTAACACCATTAGCCAAGCAGGGGTGGATGTGGCCTAGGGCAAGAAATCTAAACTTGATAAGGTTCTTATAGCACTCGACACCCTCCACCTATCTCATCCATGAAGTGGGTCTCTTTTTACTATACATGGTTGGCTATCCCTGCTAAAAGATTAGCCCTCACAAGACTATTGGATTCTCAAAAGATCGATATTATCTATCTACTAGAAACCCTTGGGTTGTTTGAGTAGGTCATCTCTATTTTAAATTCCATAAAGTCGGGATGGACCTTCCATGCACTGGATGTCAGTGGACGGTCTAGGGGAATTGCACTTGGCATTAACCCCCGCACGATTAAGCTACATACATCTTCGGGAGGGGCTGGATTTTTGGGTATGGATATATACTCGAAGTTGTATCAAGAGTTCATAATCATCAATGTTTCTACTCCCTATCATAACAGGGTTGAATTCTGGAATCATTTACTCAACCTATCTCTCACTAACACAGACAACCTCAATCTGGGAGGGGACCTAAATTTCTCAATTGGACACATGAACTCTTGGGGACACAATGCCTAATTGGACCCCCCCTCAGATATTTGGAACATCTTCTAGAGTAGTACCATCTTGTTGATATCCCTATGAATAAGCTACAACCAGCTTGGCGTAACAAAAGAATAGGAGAAGCATCACTATCCAGAAGACTGGATCGTTTCTTAACTAAGGAGAGTTTGGTAAGAGCCTTGAGAAACATTCGTCAATGGGTGGGTTGTGGTGGCATATCTGACCAATCCCCTATATATTTGGATTTGTCAGGTTCCTTTCTAAAACCAAGGGCCCCATTTAAATTCAATTCCATCTAGCTGATGGATTCTAATAACATCAAATTTGTTAATGATTATTGGCATGCACATCCACCTACGTAGGGGAGATCCTATATCATAAGTCTTTTATCACAATCTAAATGAACTAATGAGTCTATATATTCAATGGGCTAAAATAGAATGAGATCGAGACGATCAAACTCTTAGGTTAATTGAAGACAAGCTAGCAGATCTGTTGGACAAGAATGGGAGGGGTTTCTCCACTACAGAAGCTAAAAATATTCTCATTGACCTGGAAGCTCCATGATCCAAAATTGTTAAAGAACGTGAGGAGACCTAGCACCTCAAGAGTAGAGCTATCTCGTTATAAGATGGGGATGACAACACACAATTATTTCATAATTATGCAAAAGCAAGATGAGAAAGTAATACTCTCCGGAAGATGCCTAATGAGGATGGACATCCTACTCATACTTTTCATCAATTGGCTCATATTGGCATCACCTACTTTTGACAGCTATTCAGGGGTCCTCAAGGGGCCACTCTTGCAGAAATCGTTAGATTTTCCATACTTTTCCCTCATTTTGTTGACCGAGATTCAACGATTGATCTCATTAATCTAGCATCAATTGGGGAACTAGAAATCACTCTTAAATGGTTTAAAAAGGATAAAGTCCATGGCCCAGATGGATGGTTCGTTGAAATTTATCTAGCTTTCTTTGAAACCATGGGAAAGGACCTACTTAAGGTTGTGGAGGAATGTAGGTTAGTTGGTCATATGTATGAGGTTGTCAACTCTACTTTCATTTCCCTCATCGCCAAAGTGGACTCCCCTCTTCCTTTCAATGATTTCAAGCCTATACCTCTCTGCAACTGCCTCTATAAAATTATTGCCAAAATCATCGCTAATCAATTAAATCCCATCCTATCTTCCCACATCTCATCCGAGCAATTTTTCTTTTTTACATAATAGACAAATACATGAGGCCATTAACATCCCACAGGAGGTCCTCCACTCCATTAAGACAAGGAATTTAAAAGGATCCATCCTGAAGATCGATATTTCTAGGGCGTTTGATTAAGTCAGCTGGTTATACTTAAGAATTCTCCTCACAGACTTAGTCTTCCCTCTATTTTTCATTCAATGGATAATGTGTTTTATCACCATTGTGTCCTTCAACATTCTCATTAATGGCTTGGCCTCCAATTATTTTCACTTAAAGCAATGCCTCATACAAGGATGTCTTCTTTCCCCTCTCGCTTTCCTCCTTGTAATGGAAGGACTAAGTAGGTTAATATTGTAGGAAAGATGAGACAGATGACCTTAGGGTATCAAATTACAAACAATTTGCATCATCTCCCACCTACGTTTTATGGAATATGTCCTTATCTTTCACAGTGGGGGAATACGGGACTTCTCTATTTTTTATGATATCATGCAGTTTTTTTCCACTGCAACTGGTATGGAATCC
This sequence comes from Pinus taeda, assembly GCA_000404065.3. Lineage (NCBI taxonomy): Eukaryota > Viridiplantae > Streptophyta > Pinopsida > Pinales > Pinaceae > Pinus > Pinus taeda. The sequence continues at coordinate 97,715 of APFE030719427.1, forward strand.
AATCAACTGAAATATACAATCTCTTTCTCATATTTTTCCCAACAAGAAATTGAGATCACTCTTCATAAGTTCCCCTTTCAAAGACTTTTTCTGGAGCATGGACTCAAATATCTTGGTTTCCATATCAATCCACATAGTTACAAAATATCGGATTAGACTTGGCTCATGGCCAAGTTGGAAAAAAGATTTCATAATTGGAATCATAGGTTCGTATCCAAGTATGGGCGTTTACTCATTAAATCCGTCCTTGAGGCAATTCTGGTTTACTGGATCTCCTTAGCATGGTTACCATAAGAATCCTATCCCGATACAAAATATTTTTTGTAGATTCCTATGGAATGGTTACAAGGAGTGGAAGCCATTTCCTTGGGTGGGCTGGAGTCAAATTGCGCATCCTAAGAAATGGGGTGGCTATGGTATAAAAGATATTACTTCTTTTGCACATGAACTTGCTGCCAAGATGGGATGGCATGTTCTCATTACCCGCAACCTTTGGACTTATGTTGTCCATCACAAATACATTTTGCTTTTTCATTATTTCGATTGTATTTGACTCTTGACCTAGCATAGAATAGGTATATCGATGATCTGGTAGGGTGCCATACACACTCTTCCTACTATCAGAAACTATCGTGCATGGCATATTAAATCTAGGACATCAATACACTTAGGCATGTACCTATGGTCAAGATGTTCTAATATGTACAGACTACCCCCAAATCTTATTACCTTTCTAAACGATCGAGGCATAAACTCAATTTATAATATTGTAGATCTGGAGAATACCGCCATTTTTGCAAATGCTTGGAAATCATCTGACTTGGTAATCACTGTACAATGGCATCAGAACTGGGTTGGCTATACCTCTGCACTAACTAAATCACATGTACATATGAGGGAGGAAAATCATGAACTCATTTGGGCACCTAAAAAACACGAAAGTTATTCCTCGAAAGACGGATATCCTACCATATATGCTGCTCACGAGCCACTTGTTTTGGCTAAGTGGTGGTGTACTATTTAGAAGTTCAAATCTCCCATAAGCACTGGGATTTTTTATGTGGAATGTCCTTATGAACAAAACTCTTACTGGGGAAAATTTGATGAAAAGGTCATTTGATGGTCCTTCCTAGTGCATCCCCTGTCAACAGGTCATTGAATCAAATAAAAATCTCTTTCTCAACTACCCTTTCGCTATCAATTTATGGGAACAATTTCTCTCCTCTCTGGCTATTAGACAATGATGGCATGGAGATAACATTCAGACTTCTTGGAATCATTGGTGGACTCATACCTCGAACCAGAAAGCTCACAATCTCCCCTTACTTATTTATTGAAAAATCTAGTTGAACAAGAATGGCATCATATTTTGAGACAAAGCTACCCATTGGCCTATCTCTATCGCCCATATTATTAACTCATTTCAAGAAATTGTTGATGACAAGCACACTCCTCCTGTCTCACCTATGACACCTGAAGTTATTTACCGAAATCATCATTTGGCATACTTTGATGGATCTGTACAAGAACAAGGATGTGGGTGTGGGTATCTTTCTGAATCTATCTCACAGACATTCTTACCCCATCTAGATGAGTTTTAGGTTTGGGACAAATAACTATGTCGAACTCATCACTATTAGACATTTGCTCCATTTTGCATTAAAACATGATTGTAAGCACCGTCATATTTTTGGAACTCAAAAAACATTATAAAATTGTTCAATAACACATATACATGTCATGTGCACACACTGAGGAATATATTGGATGAATCTATGCATTTAAAATAAAAATTAGATTATATTTCTTATCATTACATTTACAGGGAATGCAATCAAATTATATACCAACTATCCAAGGAGGTTGTGGTCTAGCCCAGTGGTCAGTGGCTAATTCAGGAACAACGGGATGCTGAAAAATACTAGTATTAGCACCAACCATATATAGACCACCCATTTTAGGGGGCAAATAGACCCTAGTAAAATCTCATTTTTTGCAAATATTATCAGATCATTATATTATGCTCTATATATCATTGCATATATCTATTTCAAAACAAGTATGGTATACCCAAGGGTTAATTTTGTACAAACATTAGTGTTTGGCATCTACAAGATGTAATTTTCTCAAATCATAGAAAATTGTGGGAAAAAAAAGAGTTAGCTGAATATGGAAACAATGACTTCCCCTAGTGTTTTCTATAAAATTTCAATTTTTCTAAGAAAACACGTTGCAAAATGTAACTCACAAAACATAATATGACCAAAGAATGCAGCCATGTTTCATTTTTTTTTTAAATATTTTTTTGGTTGAGAATGAAGCCACATTTGTGACCATTTCACTTGGAAGTTCCAAACCAACACATTTCAAAAAATGTAATGTAAGTCACTACTATATGTTTCAAAAATAATGCAGCCACGTTTGGCACCATTTCAATGGAATGTGAAATGTTTTATAATGTAAAACAGGGAGCCAACTTTTAATTTTTTTTTTCAATTTTAAGATTCATTTTTTTGTAATCCTGATACACATTTTCATTTTTATCTAATTTTTATACATGGCGATAAGTAATAGGCACAATAAATTTTTAATCATCATTTGCTAAAAAACTATTTTAAACAAGGTCCTAGGGTCAAAAATAGCCGTTTTATAGCCGTTGGAGTCTTTGCTCAGTCTATTTAACTTGCTAGGCCAGATCTGTTTCTTCAACTTGTCCTGACGATGAACCACACTAGTTGGCTCGAAACGCGTCGACAAAGGTCTTTTTTATGTGATTTACGTCGAAGCTCTTCTTATAACTATGACAGATCACAGAAGTCTCAATTCTACAAAGGAAATACCTATATTTGCAAAAATAATAAAGGAGTTGTGCATTAGAAAACAAGGAAGAAAAATGAAAGCCATTAAAAGGATTCAATTGGTAGGAAAGATTGCAGATATTATGATGGGGAAACCAATAGTTCAAAAATATTTAGATCCAGGTATCCCTACTGTAAAAATTCATATCAATGGCGCTGAGATCCCAAACACTCTTATTGATTTAGGAGCATCCATTAATATCATGAGCAAACAAACTATGGATCAATTAAAGCTTCATTATCTTCAATATACCCCAACTTTATTGCAACTAGGAGATATATCTGTTATCAAACTTGATGGTATATTAGAAGATGTATCTATATCTTTAGATTCATGGGGGTATCTTATTGATTTTATGATTTTAACTCCAAAGAATAATTTAGGAGGCCATCCATTGATCCTTGGTAAACCTTGGTTAGCTACAAATGACATATTTATAAGTTGTAAATCTTGTGATATGTACATTTATGATGGAATTTTTACTAGGAGATTCACATTGTATCCATATGCAAAAACAATAACTGAAATAGAAGGTTAAGTTTGTATTGATGTTGATAATGAAGACTTTGAAGATATTCAACCTATATTTACTCTTTCACAAATAGATGAGGAGGATCAATTAATTTGATGAATAATAATGTTTCTTCTTCATATTGTGAACAAGATCAAAGTTTTCAAAAGAAATATAAAATTGAATATTTATCATCTCAACAATCTAAAGTAGCTTTACATTCTATAGAAAAGTTTCCAATTCTTTAGTATAAAATTTTTGAGGAAAAACATTAAACATTAATAATAACTTGGAAGAATTTTAAATAAAACAATTGATAAAGATTCTACAAAGACATTCCTCTGCATATGCATGGGAATATACTGATATGAAAGGACTTGATCATAATACATATATGCATCACATTTACATTCAAGGAAATGCGAAAGAAGTGAGACAACCTCAGAGAATGATGAATCCTAATATGAGAGAATTTGTTAAGGAGGAATTACAAAAATTGCGTAATGTGAATTTCATTTACCCGATATCGAATAGTCAATGGGCCTCACCTATAATGATTGTTCCTAAGAAGAATGGAAAGTGGAGAGTGTGTATCGATTACTAATAACTGAATAAGGCTACTTTAAAAGGTCATGTTCCACTACCTTTCATTGATAAAGTATTAGATACTTTAGCAAGGAAACCATATTTTTCATTTCTTGATGGTTTCAGTGGATATAACCAAATTCGACTGGCACCAGAAGATCAAAAAAAAAAAAAAAACTTTAATTTCCATGAGGTATGCATGCTTACAGGGTGCCTCTCTTCGGGTTATGTAATGCTCCTGCAACATTCCAAAGAGAAATTTTAGGTATCTTTTCTAACTTTATTCATGAATGTGTATAAGTTTACATGGATGATTTTACTGTCTATGGAAATACTTTTGAAGAATATCTTGAATAATTAGACAAAGTTCTCATTAGATGCAAAGAGGCAAAAAATTCATTGAGTCATGAAAAATGTTTTATGATGTTTAATGAGGGAATTGTTTTGGGTCACCATATTTCAGGTGATGGAATCAAGGTGGATGCATCTAAGGTAGAGGTAATATCTAAAATTCCAGTTCCTACTTGTCAAAGAGATGTTAGATTTTTTGTTGGTTTTACACGATATTATAGAATATTCATAGAAAAATTCACAAAAATAGCTTCTCCACTCTTTAAACTTCTTACAAAAGATTGTGATTTTGTTTGGAATCATGATAGCCAAAAGACATTTCAATCAGTGAAACAAAAAAATTACTGAAGCACCAATCTTAAGAGGGCCTAACTAGTCTCTCCCTTTTCCTATTTAAGTGATGCTTCATATAAAACCTTAGGAGTTGTGTTGGGACAAAAATACTTGACTCCTTACGCTATTTATTATACAAGTAAAAAATAGACTCCTACATAGTTAAATTATATAGTAACCAAAAATGAGTTTTTATTTGTTGTTCATGCCATCAATAAGTTTTGACATTTTATTACTGGCTATGAAAGTTTTATTCATATAAATCGTTCTTCTATTAGATATTTAATGAATAAACTAGTTAATAATGGCCAAGGTTAATAGATGGTTATCATTATTGCAAAAATTTAATATTAGCATCATTGATAGGCCAGGAAAGGAAAACATAATAGTTGATTTCATTTCTATAATGCAGAATGATAATATTGATACCCTTGTAAAAGATAATTTTCCCCATGTATATCTCTTTGCAGTGTCTACTAAAACTCCTTGGTTTTCAGATATTGCTAACTATTTGGCTGCATGAAAGTTTCCCCTACAACTATTAGCCAAAGAAAGACAAAAAGTCATAAAAAATAGTGCACCTTACTCACGGATAAAGGGAGAATTGTATTGTATTGGACCTGATATGATTATCTGAAGATGTGTTTGAGATGATGAAGTGCCAGAGATATTGAAAGCTTGTCATGATGAACCATGTGATGGCCATTTTGCTGATAAAAGAACTGCATACAAGATACTTATTTTGGGATATTATTGGCCTTGTCTTTTTAGATATGCTAAGGAATATGTCAAAAGATGTGATAGCTGCCAAAGAAATGGGCAAACCCATTCCATTAGATGAGATGGCTCTGCAACCTCCAGTACTTGTAGAGCTTTTGAAAAATGGTATCTATATTTTGTTGGTCCAATCAATCCTTCATCTAAACAAAAGATGTATATTCCTTTTTGTACAAATTATGTTACAGAATGGATAGAAGCTAAGAAACTTCCTTTTGCTACTAAAAATGTTGTAGTTACATTTCTTTTGTAGGATATTTTCACTCGTTTTGGTGTACCAAGGGAAATTGTGACATATCGAGGTGCTCAATTCACATCCAAGTTAGTGCAAGATATTATGGATCAATATCAGATCAAACATTGGAAGTCCACTCCATATCATCCACATGCCAATGGGAAAGTGGAATCTACCAACAAGGTACTTGAAGCAATCTTGACCAAGACCATACATTTGCACAAAATAGATTGGTTAGAAAGGCTTCTGGAGGCACTTTGGGCATACCGCACCACATGGAGAAATACTATAAGACATACTCCTTATGAGCTTGCCTATGGGAAGCAAGTATTTCTTCTAATTGAATTCTAGGTGGAGACTTTTAGAACAACAACAAAGTTTGGGCTTGATCTATCTGAAGCTTAAAAATAAATATTGACAAAACTAAATGAACTAGATGAGATCTGATAAGGTGCTGTACAAAGAACAAACATAATCAAACAAAAAAGGACAAGGTGGAATGAAAAAAATCATAGAAGTGAAGAAATTCAAGCCAGGTGACTGGGCTCTTCTTTTTGATTCCAAGTTCAAGTATTTTCAAGGAAAATTTCAAACACATTAGCTTGGTCCCTATGAAATAGATATTGTTTTTAATAATGGAACAATTAGAATCCAAACTATTGATGAAGAAAAGGTTACCTTCCTAGTTAATGGGCATATGTTAAATTTATATCATAAGCCCTTGAAAAAAGAAAAAATTGTCAAACATTCACAAAAAAACTCTGATTTAGAGTTAGTAAAAAAGGAATATTTTTCTTCCTCGTCACTAGAAGAATTGTAATTTATTTGCCTTCTAATAATAATAATAATAATAATAATAATAAAGAAAAAAATAAAACAAATAAAAGCATAGGTATGAAAACGAACATTGTTGGCATTCCTATGTAGAAAATCTTCGCTGAAAACCAAGGGGTCCTTGGTAGCTTAGATTTTCACATGTCCCTTCTTCTTTTTCCCATTTTATTTTATCCCACTTATTCTTTGAAATAATTATTCAAGTCTAATAAATATTTTTTTGAAGACCTTGTTTCTCTGTGTAGAGAGAAATATTCAATAAGTTGCAAAATTGTCAGAAATCATCATCAAAGGTTATCAACATCATCAACCCCAATAAGGTTCAGCCACAGTAAGTTTTCAAGTAAATAGTTAAATTGGGGAAGTAGCTATGAAATTTGCAATATTCTACAACTCATTTCAAATCTTGCAGCTAGTGATGAACCTGCAAAGCCATGAATATTTCAAATATCCAAAATCATTCCAAAATGTATAGATAATGATACATCCTTTATCATGATGAGCGAAATTATGACCCGATTTACAATCCTATCAAAATACTCACACTCATATCCTAATCCATAATTTGTTAGGTCCCTATAATACTAGCATATTCATCTTATTATTATTGTTAGTGTAGCCCCTATTGTTATTTTTGTGCCCCATAGAAGCCCACTATTGTTCTTGTTGCACCCTTACATTATTATTGATATGTAGGCTCTGATTATATTGTGATCCCTTAGACCCCTATATATACAAATCCGGTCTTATCATTTGTATCATCCAATAATTATTCATTTATGTAATATAAAGGAGGTTCTGCCCTCTAAGAGGCTAATTTTTGAGTCATTGATCTATCTTATATTTTATTTTGTGAGTTGGTTGCAAAAAATTTGGTATTAGAGCTTTGGATTCTAGGGTTTCACTGCTTCAAACAAGTCATCTTGAAATTTTCGCTATAGTTTTTTTTCTACGAAGCTTCAAAAGATTAAATTGCAACCATTTGAATCAGAAATCTTGGTGAACTTCTTGTATGAATTTAAGATCTTGATGAACTATATTTTCAGAGATATGGGCAGAAAAAGTTAGGGTTTCAACATGCTCTAGAATTCAATCCTAAACAAGAGACCAAGGGAAAATAGTCATAATTTTACCTTCAAGCACCGGATTTGAATTTCATAAAAAGTGACATAAACATAACGAACTGTAGTTTATCTTGTATCAATTTCAAGGCTGAAAGTCGAAATAGTGACATGTGGCACTCCGTACAAGTTCGATCTACTGAACTAATCCATAATCAGGTCATCATGGGATATAAGGAATAACTTTATCTTGAAGAATCCAATTTTGGTATTACTTGTGGTGTTGGAGAGAAGACTCATAGGGCTACCAGAAGATGGAATTTCAGATGTTGGAGAGCCGAAATTACAGAGTTACTACCATTTCAAGATTGATCTCCTAAAAGAAAGAAAAAAAATATGTCTTTTTTTTTTTTTTTTTTTTTTTTTTTTTTTTTTTTTTTTTTTTCTTTCAAAAACTGCATAAATTTTGTTTGAAAAATAAGTTTGAAGTAATTCCAAGGGAATACTGAAGCATAGATATCAGTTAATGCCTCCAAAACAAAATAATTCTACACCCATTAAGCCCTCATAAAGCTCTACTATGACGCATGAAGAATACGAATTGCAACATGATATATCAAAATTACAGGACCGAGTGCAACAAATTTCGCTCTCACAAAGAGCAACCAAAGATGAAATTAAAGGGGAGATGGATTGTTTAAATGTAGAATTAAAATGTGACATGAATGGTTTAAAATCAGACATGGAGGGGTTGAAGGAAGGGTTGACAAAGTTGTTGCACGAAAGGCTTCCCGATGGTGACAAGGTAATCCATGAAAATCACGATGAGGACAAAAGGAGTATGAATTATGATTTTAGAGAATCTAATGTGGGGTTTAAGAACCAACACATTCCAAATATAGATATGAGGAAGTTTGATGACAATGAGCTAGTAACATGGATACTACAGATGGAACAATATTCTAATCTACACTTTAGCAATTTCTTGTTCAAAAACAAAAGGAAGACTAAGACGACACTTTCAATTTCGACTTGAAAACTGCTTTCGACACTTCAAAGAATTGATGATTCGAATCAAATACAATAGCAAAAGTGTAATCGACTATCTAAAAGAGGAAGACTTTACAACACTCTCTTTTTTGACTGAAAACGATACTTACGACACTTTCAAATCAAAAGACAACAGTTCGATTAAGCTATTTTTTGCAAAGGAGGACTGTAAATGATGAAAAATACATAAAAACGTTCACAATTCCTTATCAATGGAGGTTGAATAATGCAAAGGAAGAAGGTTTCAACAGTGATATACTGATCATAGACAACAAAAGTACTGAATAGAGCTTAAAAGAATGAAGAAAAAACCAAAATCTGGAGACAGAAACAGTCTCATTCAATCATCGCACCTGTAATATAGGGAAAAAGGGATGCATCTCACCTACAACACACAGAAGGTGCGATGCATCCAGGTTGCCAATGAGAGACAGTGCGATGGTCCAAGGACGAGACTGAGCTCGGTTTTCACTCATAGTTTGCAGCTAAGTTCAGGGATTTAGGCTGAGCGAATGATAGACAGTAAACACAAAGTATAGGGGCTGATCTAATGAGGTTATTTGAGCTACCACAAGGGCACTTAGGATGTTTTCAATTCATATGTTCAGTTCATAAACTAAACTAGAGATTGACTGAAGCAGCGTTGATCTACTTTGCAGTTGCATAGAAAAAGCAGTTCGAAGGCTAGCTGGCTTAACTTCAGGCTCAATCTATAGTTTATAAAGCAAACAACAGTAACTAACAATCAAACTATTTGTTCCCCAGTGGAGTCGCCATTTTGTTATCAGGAAAACTAGTGTCCATTCAGAGCTACTAGTCCCACTAAGATGGGTAGCTATCTTAGAAACAAACAAACTAAAGTTACTTATGTTTTCCTTTATGAGAGATAGATGAGAGAGAAGTAGAGAGTACCAACCTCAGTGTTTCGCTTGGCTCCTTCTTTGTTTCCTCCCCCCTTTGACAGAGCTTCGCCACTCTTTCCTCACTTGTCCCCCTTCAAAGAACACTTGTAGAGTCAAAGCAGCATAATACCATCCAAGCATAGAGATCTATAACCATAAACAATATAGGATCAGATGTATATTAACCATACAAATGCATACACCAATACAAGATTCAGAAATATACAAGACTATGGAGGAAAACTCAAATATCTTTATTGATAAAAGTAGTAGAAGAGAGGATTACAAGCCAGAGATCTGACCCAGCTACATCCTCCCAGCATGAAAGCCCTCTTCACCTCATGAAAAGCTAGATCACCCAACACTAAAATGTTTCACAGATAAACCAACAACATTTCCTTACAAAAATACAAAATTCGAGCCTCCTGGATCTCTAGGATGAGGGATCCATATATAGATATTTGTAGGTGGGTGAGTCAGCTTCTGGGATTTTGATTAGTGTCATTTATCTTATATTTCTTGGTTCCACTTGGATCTTTCATGATCTCTTACTCATCCCTGGGTGAATTCAGAGAGGCAAGTGTCAAATGAGCAGTTCCTAGAAGATTCTTTGGGTTTCCACCAAGCAAACTCCCTCTTCCATTTGTCTACTCTCACTCATCTCACCCTACAGAAGGGATTTTCAGTATGCATTGCACCCTTAGCATGTGACAGGTGAGATGCATCACATCCTCAGGATGGAGCAGTTTGTATGGTCCAGTTTTGACCAGTTCTGAGCAGTTTTTTAGGGAGAACTTCTGGGAAATGATGTAATCAGCTGACCTTGTTCCTTTAGGGTATGAAACAACACTTTTAGGGGTTTAGAAGCCCTCGGTTTATGGACATATGTGATTGGGGTTGCAGTGCCCAAATATGTCTATAACACCCCTCTCAGTATTATTTCTAACAATTGGTGTCAGAGCATGTCCTTTGGTAGAAGCTTGATCGCTTGAAGGAGATCCGTAGAACAATGGGAAAGAAAGCACATCAGAAGAAGAAGATAGCTCAAAGCAAGAGTGACAGCCTGCCGTTAAGTGGAAGTAAGTATTCAGATTCTAAATCACCTCAGATTGAAGATGAACAAGCAAATGAAGCATCAGATAAAATCATAGATCAACAAGATCTATTTAACAAAATGGAGAGTCCCCTCTTAGAAGAAGTTATCAGCTTAAAAGCTCAGCTGGAGTGTGTCTTCAGAGTATGTCAAATGCTGCAGGAGCAGAATGAAGAATAGGAAAATGAGATTTTCAAACTAAGGCAACAAGTGGAAGAAGGAAGAAATTCTAAAGAAATCTTGAAGAAGCAATGTCTGGAAAAGGAAGAACAACATCAGGTTGAGGTAAATATCTTGAAAGGTAAATTAGAAGAAAAAAATAAACTATTACGATTTCAAGACAGTACTAAGATTTTGGATGATATTCTTAGTAGTCAAAGGTCGCCTGCTATCAAAACTGGTCTTGGTTTTTATGAATCTGTTGAAGGTGAATCTAGATCACAAGGTGATGCAAGGAACTCTCATAAAAAAATCTTAAATGCTCAACAAGGAGATGAGAGGTCAACCCCATCAACAACCAAAGAAAGAAAGTCTTCAAAGAAAATCCTTTACTCCTAATTGTGGAAGTGATAGACGGTTATTTCCTGCGATGAATAATGTTGAATGTTTCATATGTCATAATTTTGGACATGTTGCAACCAGATGCAGAAGTAGAATGGTTCAAGATCATCACATAGAAAGATCATCGCATTCCAGGTACTTTAAGGGATACTATTTTTCTTGCAATATGTTTGGTCACAAAGCCATTTACTCCTATAGAAGGAATATGAAACATATAATATGTTATGCATGTAACAAGCTTGGACATATAGAAAAGGAATGCAGGAAAATATTTTGGGCACCATTCCAAAACAAGAAAACATCATCATAGTCGAAGATATGGAAGAAAAAGTAAGTGCAGTCATAAAGATGTGGCATAGCAGAGTATATAAACATAACAAACTCAGAGGGATCTGAAGGTGTGGAACCTTAGTGTTCTAAATATCATACACAAGTTTTATGAAGACAAGTCGCATATATATGCAAGTTCGAAGCTGCACAATCACATATATGTTGGTTTGAGAAAAAGCAGTGGGATAGACTCAAGAAAAAGGGTCTGATATGATTTAGCCAGTTATTTCTCTGTTTGATGATGATTACAATCTGCTAATGGTGTGTTGAAATGTGCTAATACTCATAAGATATTATTTAGAAGAGATTTTGATCCTCACAAGTTAACTTGATGTATATTTGATTGATGATGATGCCTTGATACTTCTTGCTGATATATGCATGATCAGATCTGACAGTGAATAGATGGAATAGGTTTAGGGGGAGCATATGCTTTGCATAATGCATTGTTGGCATTATGGTTAGAAATATTTGGTGATGATGCTTATGTGGCTAAATGATACATCTTGTTATTTATTTTTGGTTGGTCAAGAGAATGGTATTGTAGGTTATAGGTCCGGATGTTGTTGATAAAAGCTTATAGTCCAGATCATATATGGTGTATGATAGTTGTTGATGAATATCATGGTCTTGTTTAGATTGCTGGTCTTTGTTATAAAATTCATGAATATCATTTGATGTAAAGGTCATGAAAAGACCAAATTTGTAACCCCACTTTTCATGGGAAGGATGATGTAATAATATCATGTATAAAAATTTGGTATATCCCCACTTGGTTGGGTAGATGAGTCAAAACGGTGTATCCCCACTTGGTTGGGAGATTTATGTATGTATGAGTTATTTGTGATAGGAAGGTCATACTCACTTAGTTTAGTTGTAGAGTCATGTTATTCTTTTGAAAAATATTTTTTAGCAGACTCTGAATATGCTCAGGGGGAGCATGGATGGATTGATACATCTTAGAATGTACAAAGGGGGAGCTCAATCAAATATTTCAACATGTACTCAAGGGGAGTATGGACAGTGGAATGTATATCAAGGGAGAGAATATCTTGGTGCACCCTTTGCCCTTGATGTCAAAGTGGGAGAGTGACTTGGTGTGGTTGTTGCCATCAAGTCCAAAGGGGGAGATTGTTGGCATTATGATACAGGTATGACACAAGTGTTGTCCTTGATGGAAACTCTCTCAGATGAAAGATCACAGTATAGCAGGTAAACAACAGGAATGAATAAAGGTATATGCAGGTTCACCATTGACCAAGCCACGTATACACGCAGGTTCACTGTATACAAAGTCGCATATACGAAAAGGTATATGTAGGTTCACTATATACCAAGTCGCGTATACACGCAGGTTCACTATATACAAAGGCACATATAATGTACACATGCACTTTCACAGAAGGAAAGGCATATACATGTTGGAAAACTAAGTTTTGGTCTGTGGTATTTGGACCATGGTATTTTGGTATTGGTCCATGGTATTTGGTCTGAGGTATTGACACCAAGTATTAGGTCCAAAGTATCTATCCTACGTGGTTTTGGACCATGGTATTGAGAGAGGCCTAAACCTATATAAGGAGAAGAAGATCATTAGGCCAAAGTGCAAGTGTGCAAGTGATGAATATCTGATGAAGTGTGAGATCTACTATGGAGGTTGTGGGTATGTGATGCTTTGCTAAGGATACACCTATGTGGCAAATGAAGGTTGATGGACCGGGATCATGAATAGTTCAGATCTGAATACTGATACATGTCTTATCCTTTATATCTGATGATCTGCATATATCTAAAGTATAAAATTGCAGCGAAGGTATAAGTGATTATTTTCAGATCTGTACGTTGGTTCCCTTTGGTGAAATGGCATATACACGTTGGTTCAACACAGCCAAGTAGCATATACATTATGAGATTTGGTATTTGAGGTTATTGTTGGTTCTAGTGGTTGTTGCAGAGTTCTGGGTTCTACTTTGTGTTCTGGTGACTGTGTTTTGACGATAGGGTTTCAGTGATTCAGTTGTTGGTTGATTCAGAGATTGATGATGCAGATATAGTTGATGGTCGTATTGCAGTGGTGATTTATTTTGTATTGATGGATCCAGTCCGAAAATTTATGAAACACGGTCTTTGGAATAAAAGAGAAGATCGTAGCCTTCTGTAGTTCGTTACCTACATACTAGTAAATATATTGTCTAGTACAAGACATAGGGGGTTGTAGCTCCCTTCCAGTAGAAGTTGGAGAATGGGAGAAGGTTGTAGCCTTCTACAGGTGGGTGTCTGCGTACTGGTATGAGTCTGCACCAGTACAATACTGTAAACAGGTTTTTCATATCTTAAAGAAAATAGCAGCAGGTGGTTTTTGTCTCGCATTAGATTTCCACCTTATATCATGGTGTTCATGTGTGTCTCTTATGTGTGATGATCTGTTCTATTTTTACTGCACCTGATTACTGTTTATATGGTTAATGATGTTTTGATGCACTGGTTAAAGATCAACATATGATGAATTAATGAATCATAAGTTTGTTGGAAATACGCTAGTTGAATTAAACACAATTGCGTGTACATGCGAGTTTCCTTAATTGAAGTAGTGTATATGAATCTGATTATGGAAATGAAAAAGTTATTGATTTGCTAATACTGATTCACCCCACCTCCTCTCAATATTATTTCCAACAATTGGTATCAGAGTAGGTCCTTTGGTAGAAGCTTGATCACTTGAAGGAGATCTGTAGAACAATGGGAAAGAAAGCGCGTCAGAAGAAGAAGACAACTCAAAGGAACAGTGACAGCGTGTCGTTAAGTGGAAGCAAGTATTCAAATTCTGAATCACCTCAGATTGAAGATGAACAAGTAAATGAAGCATCAGATAAAATCATAGATCAATAAGATCTATTAAACAAAAGGGAGAGTGCCCTCAAAGAAGAATTTATTAGCTTAAAAGCTCAGTTGTAGTGTGTCTTAAGAGTACATCAAACGCTGTAGGAGCAGAATGAAGAACAAGAAAATGAGATTCTAAAACTAAGGAAACAAGTGGAAGAAGGAAGAAACTCTGAAGAAATCTTGAAGAAGCAATATCTGGAAAAGGAAGAACAACATCAAGTTGAGGTAAATATCTTGAAAGGTAAATTATAAGAAAAAGATAAACTATTGAAGATAGTACTAAGATTTTGGATGATATTCTTAGTAGTCAAAGGTCGCTTGCTATTAAAACTAGTCTTGGTTTTTAAGAATCTGTTGAAGGTGAATCTAGCTCACAAGGTGAGGTAAGGAACTCTAATACAAAATCTGAAATGCTCAACAAGGAGATGAGAGGTCAACCCCATCAACAACCAAAGAAAGAAAGTATTCAAAGAAAATCCTTTACTCCTAACTGTGGAAGTGATAGACGGTTATTTCCTCCGATGAATAATGTTGAATGTTTCATATGTCATAATTTTGGACATGTTGCAGCCAGATGCAGAAGTAGAATGGTTCAAGACCGTCACACAAAAAGATCATCACATTCCAGGTACTTTAAGGGATATTGTTTTGCTTCCAATATGTTTGGTCACAAAGCCATTGGCTGCTATAGAAGAAATATGAAGCATATAAGATGTTATGCATGTAACAAGCTTGGACATATAGCAAAGGAATGCAAGAGAAGATTTTGGGAACCATACCAAACGGAGAAAACATCATCACAGTCGAAGATATGGAAGAAAAAGGAAGTGCAGTCAGAAAGATGTGGCATAGCAGAGTATACAGACATGACAGACTCAGAGGGATCTGAAGGTGTGGAACCTCAGTGTTCTAAATATCATATGCAAGTTTCATGAATACAAGTCGCATATATACACGAGTTCGAAACTGCACAGTCGTGTATATATGCGAGTTCAAAGCTGCACAGTCATGTATATGTTGGTTTGAGGAAAAGCAGTGGGACAGACTCAAGAAAAAGGGTCTGATACGATTCAGTCAATTATTTTCTCTATTTGACGATGATTACAATCTACTGATGGTGTGTGGAAATGCACTGGTACTCATAAGATGTTATTTAGAAGAGCCTTTGATCCTCACAAGTTAACTTAATGTATATCTGATTGATGATGATGCCTTGATACTTCTTGTTGATATATGCATGATTAGATCTAACAATGAATAGATGGAACAGGTTCAGGGGGAGCATATGCTTTGAATAATGCATTGTTGGCATTATGGTTAGAAATATTTGGTGATGATGTTTATGTGGATAAATGATACATCTTGCTACTTATTGTTGCTTGATCAAGAGAATGGTATTGTAGGTTACAGGTCTAGATGCTATTGATAAAAGATTATAGTGCAGATCATATATGGTGTATGATAGTTGCTGATGACTATCATGGTCTTGTTTAGATTGCTGGTCTTTGTTATAAAAGTCATGAATATCATTTGATGTAAAGGTCATGAAAAGACCAAATTTGTAACCCCACTTTACATGGAAAGGATGATGTAATAATGTCATGTATAAACATTTAGTATATCCCCACTTGATTGGGTGGATGAGTCAAAATGGTGTATCCCCACTTGGTTGGGAGATTGATGTATGTATGAGTCATTGGTGATAGGAAGGTCATACTCACTTAGTTGAGTTGTAGAGTCATGTTATTCTTTTGAAAAATATTTTTTAGCAGACTCTGCATATGCTTGGGAGGAGCATGGACGGATTGATACATCTTAGCATGTACAAAGGGGGAGCTCAATCAGAGATTTCAGCATGTACTCAGGGGGAGTATGGACAACAAAATCTATATCAAGGGAGAGAATATCTTGGTACGCCCTTTGCCCTTGATGTCAAAGGGGGAGAGTGACTTGGTGTGGTTGTTGCCATCAAGTCCAAAGGGGGAGATTGTTGGCATTATGATATAGGTATGACACAACTGTTGTCCTTGATGGCAACTCTCTCAGATGAAAGATCACAATATAGTAGGTAAACAACAAGAATGAAGAAATAAAGGTATATGCAGGTTCACTATTGACCAAATTGTGTATACACGCAGATTCACTGTATACAAAGTCGCATATACGAAAAGGTATACGCAAGTTCACTACATACCAAGTCGCATATACACACAGGTTCACTACATACCAAGTCGCATATACACGCAGGTTCACTATGTGCAAAGGCATGTATAACGTACACATGCACTTTCATAGAAGGAAAGGCGCGTACATGTTGGAAAACTAAGTTTTGGATCGTGGTATTTGGACCATGATATTTTTGTATTGGTCCATGGTATTTGGTCTGAGGTATTGACCTTAGGTATTGGGTCTAAGGTATCGGTCCTACGTAGTTTTGGACCATGGTATTGAGAGAGGCCTAAACCTATATAAGGAGGAGAAGATCATTAGGCCAAAGTGCAAGTGTGCAAGTGATGAATATCTAATGAAGTGTTTGATCTAGTATGCAGGTCATGGGTATGTGATGCTTTGCTAAGTATGCACCTATGTGGTGAATGAAGGTTGATGGACCAGGATCATGAATAGTTCAAATCTGAATACTGAAGCATGGCTTATCCTTTATATTTGATGATTTGGGTATATCTAAATTAGAAAATTGTAGCAAAGGTATAAGTAATTATTTTCAGATCTGTACGCTGGTTCCCTTTGGTGAAATGACATATACACGCTGGTCCGACATAGCCAAGTAGCATATACAATATGAGATTTGATATTTGAGGTTGTTGTTAGTTCTAGTGGTTGTTGCAGAGTTCTTTGTCCTGCTCTGTGTTCTGGTGACTGTGTTTTAACGACAGGGTTTCAGTGATTCAGTTGTTGGGTGATTTAGAGATTGATGATGCAAATATAGTTGATGGTCGTATTGCAGTGGTGATTGATTTTGTATTGATGGATCCACTCTGAAAATTTATGAAATGTGGTCCCTGGAAAAAAAAGAGAAGGTCGTAGCCTTCTGTAGGTCGGCGCCTACGTACTAGTAAATATATAGGCTAGTACAAGGGCTAGGGGGTTGTAGCTCCCTTCCAGTAGAAGATGGAGAACGAGAGAAGGTTGTAGCCTTCTACAGGTGGGTGTCTTCATACTGGTATGAGTATGCGCCAGTACAAGATTGTAAATAGGCTTTTCTTATCTTAAAGAAAACAGCAGCAGGTGGTTTTTGTCCCACATTGGGTTTCCACCTTATATCACGGTGTTCATGTGTGTCTCTCATGTGTGATGATTTGTTCTATTTTTACTGCACTTGATTACTGTTGATATGGTTAATGATGTTCTGATGCACTGATTAAAAATGAAGATATGATGAATTAATTGAATCATAAGTTTGCTGGACATACACTAGTTGAATTAAACACAGTTGCATGTACACACGAGTTTCCTTAACTGAAGTAGTGTAGATGAATCTGATTATGGAAATGAAAAAGTTATTGATCTGCTAATACTGATTCACCCCGCCCCCCCCTCTCAGTATTATTTCCAACACTCCTGTGAGCTTAAGTGCAATCGAAACACGGATCAACAATTTAACTCAAGAACATGTTTGCAACATAAGGAAAAACATAATGATTATATTAAAGCAAAGTCTTGATTTCGTGTAGCAATTACAAACTATATCCAAAACTTATTATTATTTTTTCTCACAGAAAAATATATAACATTCTAATCTAACAACTTCAAAGACATTTGAGTTGAGAAATTAGTATTTCAAATGACATCTAGATGTTCAAATGAAAATAGAAAGCATGCTTCTCAAGATTTCCTATGATAAGTGAAAATCATGAGAAGATTTAGTTTTGACACGTCCTCTGCTTTGGATCCATGATTTTATCGTTCAATTCCATGCTCACTTTTTCATGACATTGATCTCCTTCAAACTTTGAACAAGGATATATTGTTGGAACCAGGTTTGAATTCTACTTTGACTAGCCAATTTCTCATGCTTTGTGATCTACTAGGTAGGTGGAATAGGTGGTCATCCATATGCTCAACATTTGGCATATATCCATATCTCTGTTTCTCCTTCTGGCTTGGGGAAACCCGTCAAACCATGGTCTGAGCTACAAAATTTCTAGTTAGCTATGGAATTTATTTATTTCGGTAGCTATGGGAATGTTTTCATTAATTTTTACAAAGAAACTACAAACTATAAGCCATGAATAAATGATAGCTTTTAATGTGTCTAAGCATGACCAAAGTGATTTGGTAGCTTGGAAATTAAGAAAAATTATTATGAAAAATATGGAAGTAGTGGTAAAAGAGTTGTCAAAAAGGAGGATAATTTAGGACTTCGACATTCCCCCATGTTGAGAATTTTGCATGTCCTCATACACAAAAATGTCAAAATTGAAGAAATACCCTTGTTATTGTGCCATTTCTAAGGCTTTAACTAACACATCCATGTTGGTTTATGTATTTCTGGTTTTTACATTAATTGACCATCTAGGTTTTCTCATCAAGATTCTTCCTTGTAGCCCTTTGATATGGTTCCTAAGCCCCTTGTTGTTTTCTTTGATATTTTTGTTATTCTTGTACAATAACACATCCTTAAGAACATAGTGTCACCTTTTTCTTTCAAAATTTCTTTTTGTGCCTTGACCATTTCATTTTCTTCTCTTATGTGTTTGTTCAATACCTCTGACTTATAAATTACCTCTTTGGGAGTGTGAACAATAGTTTGTTCTTCTTGAAAAGTTGTAGTATGGGCCTCAGAATTAACTATAGGAACATATTCATGTGAAACTTCTTCATGAAATTGAGTTTCCTCAAGATATTTTACCTCATTTTGTGCTCTTTGTTCTAAAGTCTCCAAGTATGCATAGACTTCTTGCTGAGTCAAATCAATTTTGGGATTTTTTCTTATTGGGCTCTGATAGAATGAGGTCTTTTCCACTACTCCCATGTCAACATCTTCTTCCTCAAGATTAAAAATCTCTCGAGGGTTTTGTTTTGTTGGATCATTTGAACGCTTGAAAAGTCATTTTCTTCTTAAATTTTGCTCAGATTCCACTAACTTTGTCACACTTCTCTTCTTTTTTCCTTGCCTTTGTAATTTGTCTGGATCTTCCCTAAGTTGCTCGATATTTTGGCCATTTTTCTTTATTTTAACATCTTGCTGCTTATTTTTTTGTTATATTTTTCCAAAAATTGACTGAGTGGAGTGTCATACATTGTTTCCTCTAATGAAATTTTCATTTGTGCTAATTCATTTGCTGTCAAACCCTCATTTTCTTCTATGGCATCTTCAGGGTTAGGGATTTGAGATGGTCTTCGACTCTTTTTAGTTTTTGGTGGTTCTTTTTCTTTTGAGATTTCTATGAAGGGATTCCTAGTTAGAAAGTCTTACCAATTATCGCCAATAGACTTCAAATATGCTTCAACCAAAATTTTCACCAAACCATGGTGATATAGAGCCTAATTAGTATTCCTAGAATCCCCCTGGATTTTAAAGGCCATTTTCTTCAAACTCCACATCAAATAGTAAGGACGATTTAATTATTTTCCTCTGACAAAATTCATTAACAACCTTGCATGGTAGAAAAGGAGAGCTTCGTACCTACCTTCACAAGTTAGGAACTTTTGGAGTACAAGTAACAATTCCTCCATTTAGATTTGAGCATTGTGATTGGAATTCCCTTCTTGAAGGCCGAGGTATCCATGCTTGGTTCATGTAAAAATCCTTTCCTCTATTCATATTTAAGTCTCTGACTCTTGAACTAACTTTCACCATGGTGAGGAAATTATGTATCTTCTTATATGAAGGAATCTGTAATCTTCAACCTTATGTTAGCTATCTCTACCTCCACTCCATCAAATTCTCTTGAAAACGCCCTAGTCACTTCAATTTCATAACCATCGAATTTCTCAAAGGATTTCAACCATGTTGCCTTTTGTATTTTATCCTTAACCTGTGGATAAGCACTGAGAAAATTCTTTCCATTTGGATAAAAAAACAATGACACGCATTTCATAGAGAAGTTGAGCCCTAAATTACCTCTTTTTGACAAAGATGGATGGGGTTAGATATGAAAATGGTAATGGAATGAAGAAGTTTGATAATTAGAGTAGGATAAAATGTCAAGGCGGTGGTCAATTCCCAATAGAACAATGGCTTATACATTCATGATTTGCCATAATTACAAGATCTGATCCTTCAATACTGTTAGGAGTTTAAATGATTCAAAGAGGATTTGACATGATGTTATGCAACCATCTCACAAAATAGAAGAAAAGATAGATTAACGACTTCAAAATTAGCATCTTCAAGGGGGAAACCTCCTTTACATTACATAAACGAACAATTCTTGGATGATACAAATGATAAGACATCCTTTGTATATATAGGGGTATAAGGGGTCACAATATAATCAGAACCTACATATCAATAATAATGTAAGGGAACAACAATAACAATAGTGGGCTTCTATGGGGCACAACAATAACAACATGGGGGATACAGGGGCACAACAATAAAAATAGGTGCTACACTAACAATAAAAATAAGGGGAATATATTAGTATTATAGGGACCTAACATGCCCCTCTCCTTCAAAAAAGTGTTGTCCTCAAGGCTTGAGTAGTTTCGAATGCTTCTGTACAAAATTTTCATCCTCCCATGTGGAATATTCAACAGGTAAGTTGTTCCACTTAATGAGATACTCCAAAATTAAACAATTTTGTAGCTATTGGGTTCTTGTTTCCGTGACTGCTTCTGGATCAAATATGATTTTTCCTTCTTCGTCAAGTTTTGGAAACACTGTTTGAACTGGGATCTTGTCACCGATAACCTTCTTTAAGCATGAAACATGGAAATTGGGTGTACTCAAGAAAATGTTGGCAGCTCCAATTTGTATGTTATAGTACCAATATTTCGCAACACCTTGTAAGGACCATAATACTTAGCTTGCTTGAGGGACATTTGTTTGTATGGTTGTAGCCATTAAAATACCTGGTCACCTACATGAAAACTTCTTTCACTGTGATGTTGATATGCCTATTGTTTCATTTGATTCTGCACCAGAGTGAGGTTATCCTTTAAGAGTTGTAGAACTTATTGTTGATGCTCGATTTGATCTTCCACTGCTTGAACCTCAAAATTTTCTCTTAAAGATGATGTGATGGATGGTGGATGATACCCATAAAGTGCCATAAATGGGGTCATCTTTTCTATACTATAGAAGGAAATGTTATATGACAATTCAACTAGAGGTAACCACTTGACCCATTGTGTTTGTTTATCATAAACAAAGCAACGAAGATATCCTTCCAAACATTTGTTCACTATCTCAGTTTTCTTGTCAGATTGAGGATGATAAGATGATCTATGACCTAATTGAGTACCAAGATAAGAAAATAATTCCATCCAAAAAAAAACCAGTGAAAATGGGATCTCTGTCACTTTCAATAATCTTTGGGTTTCCATGTAGCTTTTGAATTGTTTCCATAAATGCAATAGCAACTGTACTAGCTTTAAAAGGATGAGATAATGCACAAAAGTGTGCATAGTTGTTAATTCTATCAACTACCACCATGATGACACTCTTTCCTTCAGACTTGGGTAAACATGTGATAAAATCCATTTAGACCTCCTCCCAATGCTGACTTGGAATGGCTAAAGGTTGTAACAGGCCCAGATTCTTAATTGTCTCAACTTTATTTTGTTGGAAAACTAAACATTCTACCACAAACTTATGAATATCATATTTAAGGCCATCCCAAAAATTCCTTCTTTACCCTGTGGTAAGTTTTTAAAAATCCTGAGTGCCCTCCTAAGGGGGAGGTGTGCAATTCCAAATGAATATTTTGCTTGAGTTGGGAATTATTACAAAGATATAACCAATTTTGTACCATAATGAATCATTTTTCCAGATAAATGTATCAAATGTATTGGGATCTTGCTGCAACTTTTGAATGAGTGTCTAAGCCTCTTCATCATTCTTCCATTCATCCCTCGCTTCAATTATCCAATCAGGTTGGATAATAGAAATGACACACAGTAATGCTTCCACATCCTCATCCTCTCTTGAGAGTGCATCTGCAACAACATTTTGCTTCCCTTTTTTGTAGATGATTTCAAATCCATAAAACAACATCATTGTGACCCATTTTTGTTGCTCCTCTGAAGATAATCTTTGTTCCAACAAGTATTTAAGACTATCATGATCTGTTTTTACCTTGAAGTGTTTTCCCATTAGGTAAGGTATCCATTTCTTTAATGCATGTAGTATTGCCAACATTTCTTTCTCATAAATAGGTTTGTGTAAATACTTTCCTTTGATTGGACAACTTTCAAAAGAAATGGGTCTTCCTTCTTGCATTAAAATAACAACGATTCCATTTCCTGAGGCATCACATTCTACAATAAAGGTTTTTGTGAAGTATGACATAGCTAAGAGCAGTGCTTGGCACATTGCCTCTTTAAGATTTTCAAAGGCCATAGTTGCTTTTGGAGTCCAAGAAAATGCATCTTTCTTCAGTAATGTTGTTAGAGGTGTTTTTATTCTCCCATAATTCTTAACAAACTTGCAATAATACCTTGTCAACAAGAGAAATCCTTGAAGATGCTTTATGATTGTGGGGATTTCCATTCCTTAATGGCTTTAATTTTATTAGGGTCTACCTTAACACCCTCATCAAGTACAATATGACCCAGTTATTCCACCTCCTGTACTCCAAAGAAACATTTGGAGGTTTTTGCATATATTTTTTTTCTCTTGCAATAGTTTAAGCACCTAGTCAACATGTTGAACATGATCCTTCCAACATTTGTTATAGATTAGTATATCATCAAAAAAATACTAGCATAAATTTTCTAAGGAAGTGTTTGAAAATGGAATTCATCAAACTTTGAAATGTGGAAGGTGCATTAGTAAGGCCAAAAGGCATGACCAAAAATTCATAATGACGCTCATGACTTCTGAATGTTGTTTTTAGAATATCTTCAGACTTCATTCTAATTTAATGATATCCTGAACGAAGATCTAGCTTGGTGAAGCAAATTGCTCCATGTAATTCATCCAACAAGTCATCAATGAAAGGAATAGGAAATTTATCTTTAATAGTGAGCTTGTTGATCTCCCTATAATCTAGACATATGTGACATGATCCATCCTTCTTATGCACCAATATTACTAGAGTAGAGAAAGAACTTTGACTAGGTTGAATTACCCGCCTTTAACATTTCTGCAACCATACATTCAATTTCACTCTTTTGGGAATATGGATAACTGTAAGGTCTGATGTTTGGAGAAACACTTCCTAGAATCAAATAAATAGCATGATCATGATCACAAATAGGTGGGAGGCCTTTGGGAGTCTCAAAAACCTTCGAATGATTGGCCAAGACTTTTTGGAGATCTAGAGAAATAGATGATTTCAATGTTTGAAACTCTAGAGAGAATAATTGTGCAATGACACCTTGTTGTTCTTTCTTCAGAATCTTTGTCATGCCATTAGAGCTAATTATCTTTCTAGGTTTCCCTGTGATACCCCATAATTCATCTTCCTTTCCTTCCCAAAAAAATTCAAGAAAAGTTCTTCAAAATTAAAAGTAATCGTTCCCAAAGATTGTAACCATTGGACTCCTAGTACGACATCAACACCACCCATTGGAATGGAAAGCATTGGAATATTCAACACATATTCCCCCATGGTTAGCTTGATATTATGGAACTTTCTAGAGCAATTTATAGTTCTTCCATTTTCAACCATCACTTGACACTATGGTGTTGGATATAGGAATAAATTCAATTCCTTGGTTATCTTACAATAAAAAAAATTATGGGTACTATCTGAATCAATCAGAGCTATTACCTTTTTCTTCTTGATATATCCTTATATCTTGAGAGTTTGAGTAGTGGTAATTTCTACCAACGCATAACAAGATATAGTTGGTTTCATTTATTTTTTCTCTGGGGTTGGTTCCAAGTGCATATCCTCCTCTTTTTGATGTTTCTTGTTCCTTTGATTCCTCCTCTTCACAATCTATGTAGAATAATTTCTTCTCAGCACACTTATCATCTGTAGTGTATTTTATATCACAATTGTAACAATGCCTTTTCATCCAAATGTTGTGGTGTCAACCTTGTAGGTTGTGGAATACTAGGAGCAGCAACACTTCCATCTTTATAGTTGTGAGTGGTAGACTTCCTTATTTCTGTAATTTCGCCTTCAACTTTTCTTGCCACCTTGAATGCCTTCTCCAATGAATCAAGTTCCCAAAAGTGAACCTCATGTTGGATGTTATCTTTTAAATTCCTTATGAAGACATCAATCCTATGCTCCTCTGGAATATCAGTTACCCTAATATTCGATTTTTGGAAGTCCTCAATGTGCTCCACCATTGAACCCTTTTGTTTGAGATTTATCAATTGGCTAAAGAAGGTGTTTCTCTTTGTATATTCATAATGTGTTATCATTTCCTCTGTAAAAATTGACCAGGTGACAAGTGGTTTACAAGAACAAAGCCATCTGTACCATACAAGCTGATTGGGTTCTAAATATAAAGATGCAATACATTTTGTGAGGGTTGCACATCTTGTCGCTTTGAGAAAAGATAGTTCAGATCTGTACTTAGTTTTCTTTTTGTCATTCTCACATTAAGGAAACTGAAAAAACAAATACATGAATGTGCATTTGCATTTATACTGCATGCGGAAATTGATTTAGGACAATGCATCTTAGTGTGTGCTCTCTGCTCTATGTTGAAAGAATTTTACTTCTCTTTCCTTAGTAGCTAGGATTTTAATTGCAAGAAGAAAGTAAACGACTGTATATCATCTTAGATTGCATATTTAGGAACTGTATATCTACATCACGTGGTGAACCTTAAAGGTAAACTTCTTAAGAAAGATCAACTGTAAAATAAACCTCAATGAACATAAAAACACTTTGGAACCTAACGCACAACATCTAGAAGTCTAGGCTAGAGACGTATTCCGACGTCGTAAAGTCTAGTAACTATCATTTTCATAGTAGGTTGGGTGATTCCTCCTCCTTGATACGATAAGTGCCAGTACGGACTTGTGCTCCCACGTACCGTCAAGTATATATTGGGAGACCATAATAGGCTATATCCTTTATGCTTAGGAAGCCGTGTCTGCCGCCCTTTCGATCACAATGCACTGAACACAGCATTCAGGAAGATTGACTGCCGTATGTAAAAAGTATTTTGCAGTTTTGAGATTGGTTTGGTAATCCCTCTGTCTAGATTTCCAAAGTAGTCACTTTCGTTCCTTTTCAGAATTATTAAAAGAAAAGGTCCATCTAAGCACTTGTCACTTCAATCTAATTAAAAATTGAAGGCGACTAGAGTCATCTTTAGCTTTTTCTCAACTCTTTAAAATTAAAAAAGCAAGTTGTGTCAAAGCGTCATAAAATTTATTTTAATCGGAATAAAATTATTGTTCCCTCGTTAGTCTTAGGTTGAGAAAATGGAGTCCACCAATCAAGGATTTCCCCTTGGGGGGAATCCTAGTCCTTTCTCTTCTTGGGGAGATGTTGTTGCTCCACATATGGCTACATTGTCCCTTCCGGGACTCACAATTGGCCTGCCAGTATGGTGTTTCTTGACCTTTGTCGTTCAAAGCACCGTAATTCCTCAAAAATCAAATCAACAACTAGATGATACTGAAGTTGCTCCCCCACCTTCTACTTTGTTTGTTTCTCCCTATCCTTCTTCCTCTTTGCTTGGTGAAGATAGCAACACTAAAAATCAAGAAACTGAGAAGAAGAAGAAAGGGAAGCAGAAGAAGAAGAAGAAGCCAATGACAAAAGGGGGCAACCATGCATCGTCTGGCAAAAATCCACACACTGCACCATCCAAACCTAAATCTCCATGTGTCATTTGCAAAGGAGAACACTATCATCGAGATTTTCCTTGCATCCCGTGGATCTTAAGGGACTGGTCTCCCCGCTTGCACAATCCAGTGTCTTCAACCTCTGACAATCATTTTGAGAGTACACCATCAACTAGTGAAAACAAAGTCAATGGACAGAAAGGAAGATCTAAATTTCCTTGTAGACTGTGTGAAGGCAATTATGCCCTCCACCATTGTCCGTTCCTGGATGAAGCTAAAAGAGTCTTGGATAACCGTCTTGCTTCACCGCAGCGACTTCCTCCTAGATACAAAAAACTCTTTCTGAGTCCATCACTAGTTGAAAATCCGACTGACACACCTTTTTTTTCGGTTGAAGCACCTATCTTTGAAGATAAACCCTCTGAGTCTGCACCGGACCAAAGTCAACAGGTCGAGACGGCAGTCGACCCAGTCTTGTCTTCAAAAGGTCCACCTTCAGATGGTATAGTTACCAAAGAGAATGAGAACGACACCGTTCAAATTCTTTTTGTTAACACAGAATCCGCTGAACATGGGGGCAATATACCCATTCCTTTACCGCAAGAAGGAAGTTCGTCAGAGATTCATCGGTCATTTATTTGGTCCCTCCTCCAAGCAATCTAGTCGTTTCCTTCGATTGGAATCTACTAGGGAGACCTTGCCTACCATCAAATGTACCATTCCGAATCATAATACAAGCTTACAGAATGATCATGGA
Source organism: Pinus taeda (assembly GCA_000404065.3). Lineage (NCBI taxonomy): Eukaryota > Viridiplantae > Streptophyta > Pinopsida > Pinales > Pinaceae > Pinus > Pinus taeda. The sequence continues at coordinate 124,724 of APFE030719427.1, forward strand.
TGGTACTATCATAGATGAAGGGGCTTCCATGAGTATCCTTTCCTCAACTTCTTGGAAAGTGCTTGGTTCACCATCGCTTGTGCCTGCGATTCGAAATCTGCCAGGCTTCAACAAAGGAACCAGTCGACCGTTATGGATCCTTCCAAATTTGCCTATAGCTTTGAGAAGTAAAACCATTCATCTAAATGTGATGGGAGTCCAAGGGCCTCTATATTACAATCTACTCCTTGGGCATGACTACATTTACAACATGGGAGCTATTGTTTCCTCACTCTTTCGAGTGACGTGTTTCCCGTATGAAGGCAGAATGGTCCAGCTCATTGACCAACTTTCATTCGCCGGTTCAAACACGACTACTAGTCAAATGCCATCCCTAACTGGTTTTTTTGCACAAGGAATGTCTCATCAGCCTCCAGTCCATCCACCTGATGAGCGAGTGATTCGGTGAATGTGACTAAACCCAGGGGGCATGCACCCTGGTCTGCTTCGACAAGAAAACCCAATATATAAGGTAGGTTTCCACGTAGGATATATGACAAGTCTGACACACCCGTCCATTTAGGAAAATGGGATTAGACTGGAAAAGGATTCCCTTGTCAAAGGTTATGTGAGTGGAAGCTCCCACCATTCACCTTTGTCTATTTCGATGGATAGAGCCAAGGAAGTGTTTTTTCTGCAAATGCAGACAAAACAACCTTGCTTAAGTGCAAGAACTTCCATATGGTAACCTGGAAACTCTACTTCTCTTTATACCTTAGGGCATGCAAACCTTTTGTACGCAAGTGAAAAGTGACCAGTGTAACTCTAACCCCATAGTTTTTACTAACTTCAACTGATTAAGTTAGGTGATTGGTCTAGTCAACCGTTCACCTTTACCGGGATCGACAGAAATAGTAAAGTAAAGGAAAGGTTTCTCGTCGAGAAGCTATCCTACCTAACCTCAGTAGTTCTTTAACCCCTAGGACAGTAGTTGGTCGTTCATAACTTACATATAAAAGGCTCCGGAGCAAAGTTGCACATGGGGCAAGCTCCCTAAAAAATGAACCTATTAATGAGAGACATCCTTATTATACGACTGACACGAACAATGTTTCCGCAAAGTTCAAGCTCGTTAAAAAATAAACCTAGTCATGAGAATATGTTCCCCCAGAGTTCAAGCTCATTAAAAAATGAACCCACTTTCGGTAAATAACCTTTGTGATCACATTACTATCATTTTTTGAGCCTTGGTCATGTTCTTACCATCACCTCCACTTTTTAGCCAATCATCTGCCTCCACTTGATTGTTTACCCTTTTGAGGAACAACTGCGACGAGTGATTTTATTAGCCATCTTCTTTACACTGCCATGACTGAAAAGTTCCAAACCTTACCAGGAACCAACTGCTACCCGAAAATATCACTTGTTCCTCAAAGACAAGTCTCTTTTAAGCTCTTTTTAGACTCATAAAATATAAAAAGATTACTGAGCAATTGGCCTCTCCAGCTTATTAAAGTGATTGGAAGTGCCATCCCTCTTCTATATTTTAATCTTTTTGGACCTGAGGGATCATTACACAAAAAGATCGAGTGCTTGTCTTTTTCGACTCGTTAAAGTAATCAAAAAAGTCATCCCTTTCGTATTATTTTATACTTTTTCGGAGTTAAGGGATTATACTACGAAAAAGGATTACTTGAGTTTCCTTTCCATCTCTTTTCAGACTCTCTAAAACTGAAAAGGACAGAGTTATCTTTGTCGTTAATCTCTTTAAAACAATAGTGACGAACTTTTCCATTATAGACAAGAGTGAGTTTCACTGTTGCTAGGCTCGCTAAAACATAGCGACAGGTTTGCCTGAAGGGAAAATTATAGAACAAGCATATGCTATCCTCCTCAAGCTTGACAAAAATAAAGAGGTACTGGTCAAAAATGACTGGGGAAAAATTGGGAAGAAAACTTGAAGAACTTTATCGGTAGCAGGTCGCTCTTGAACATGACACTTTCACTCCATCACCATAATTGAGTCAGGTTGGGTTATTCCATTCACCGGTCATATCACCATTGGTCCTCCGTACCATCCATTTTTGGGGTTAATGCTACCAATCCATTTCAGTGTCGTCGATATGTTCAAGAGAAGTTGCTCAGAGAATTCACCAACCCAACTTATGCCTCATCCGCTGCAATACCTTCACGCTCCATTCTTTCATGACTGCCACCCTGAACCTTGTATCATTAGATCATTTTCACCTCCACAAAATCATTTCCTCCTTTTTGTGTCGTAGATGTGGGATTCATTAAGGCCCTCCTACGATGGGTCACTTCTTGTCGACATCATCACATTATCCAAGAAGTCAACTTAGGAATAACCCTTTCAGTACTTTGAAGCTTGCATGCCTCAATGGAAAGTTTCTCACTTCTGACGACATGTTTACATCAATGGCCTTCGACTGAAAGATTTTGTGTGGTGTTCGACATCGACTCATGTATTCACACCACGTGAATTGTACTGCAGTACCTTGAGGGTCATTCATCATTATCGGTGATTCCTCTCGTGCCTGTTAACAATTACATCATTGGCTGGTAATCAAGCGATTTTCTTTCCATGTTCGACATCAGAACATCTTTTCACATGGATCGACTTGTACTACGGGCGAAGATTGACGAGTTGAAGACCTCGATCTAGTTTCATTCCATCCGGGTTGCGATATTTTTAGGAAAAATAAACAATCCAATGTACATCATAGCTGCATAGATAATCATCCAAGCCAAGGGATGATGGCTCTACCAGAATCATCAGTCTGCCACACAGACGGTTGTCTGTCCTATGTACATGAAAATGAATTTATAAAGCTGAGCACGGGAATGCCTGCCTCAACTAGATCATGAAAATATTATGAAGATAATGTATTTTATTGTATCTTATTATAGGTCACCTTCCAGTTTCGAAAAAACTCGGATCCTCATGATAAAGCATTTCACCCGACATCAGAAGATTTACGACCTCATGCTTTAGGGGACAACTGTTATAGACATATTTGCACTATAACCCAAATCACATTTGTCCATAAACCAAGGGCTTATAAACCCCTAAAAGTGTTGTTTCATACCCTAAAGGAACAAGGTCAGCTGATTACATCATTTCCTAGAAGTTCTCCCTTAAAAAATTGCTCAGAATTGGTCAAAACTAGACCATACAGACTGCTCCATGCTGAGGGTGCAATGCATCTCACCTGTCACATGCAAAGGGTGCGATGCATACTGAAAATACCTTCTGTAGGGTGCGATAAGCTAGAGCAGGCAAATGGCAGAGGCAGTTTGCTAGGTGGAAACCCAGAGAATCTTCTAGAAACTGCTCATTTGACACTTGCCTCTCTGAATTCGCCCAGGGATGAGTAAGATATCATGAAATCTCCAAGTGGAACCAAGAACTATCAGAGAAATGACACTAATCAAAATCCCAGAATCTGACTCACCCACCTGCAAATATTTATATATGGATCCCTCATCCTAGAGATCCAAGAGGCTGGAATTTTGTATTTTTGTAAGGAAGTGCTGTTAGTTTCTTTGTGAAACATTGTAGTGTTGGGTGATCTAGCTTTTCATGAGGTGAAGAGTGCTTTCATGTTGGGAGGATGGCGTTGGGTCAGACCGCTGGCTTGTAATCCTCTCTTCTACTACTTTTATCAATAAAGCTATTTGAGTTTTCCTCCATATTCTTGTATATTTCTGAATCTTGTATTGGTGTATGCATTTGTATGGTTAATATACATTTGATCCTATATTTTTTATGGTTATAGATATCTATGCTTTGATGGTATTATGCTGCTTTGACTTTACAGGTGTTCTTTGAAGCGGGACAAGTGAGGAAAGAGTGGCGAAGCTCTGTCAAAGGGGGGAGGAAACAAGTAAGGAGCCAAGCGAAAGACTGAGGTTGGTACTCTTTGCTTCTCTCTCATCTATCTTTCATAAAGGAGAACACAAGTAACTTTAGTTTGTTTGTTTCTAAGATAGCTACCCGTCTTAGTGGGACTAGCAGCTCTGAATGGACACTAGTTTTGCCGATAACAAGGGGGGGTGAATTAGTATTAGCAAATCAATAACTTTTTCATTTCCATAATCAAATTCATATACATTACTTCAGTTAAGGAAAATCATGTGTACACGCAATTGTGTTTAATTCAACTAGTGTATGTCCAACAAACTTATGTTTCAGTTAATTCATCATATGTTGACCTTTAATCAGTGCATCAGAACATCATTAACCATATAAACAGTAATCAAGTGCAGTAAAAACAAAACAGATTATCACACATAAGAGACACACATGAACACCATGATATAAGGTGGAAACCCAATGCGGGACAAAAACCACTTGTTGCTGTTTTCTTTAAGATAAGAAAAACCTGTTTACAATCTTGTACTAGCACAGACTCATACCAGTACACAGACACCCACCTGCAGAAGGCTACAACCCTCTCTCCTTCTCCAACTTCTATTGGAAGGGAGCTGCAACCCACCAGGTCTTGTACTAGCCAATATATTTACTAGTATGTAGGCGTCGACCTATAGAAGGCTACGACCTTCTCTTTTCTTCCAGGGACCACGTTTCATAGATTTTTAGACCGGATCCATCAATACAAAATCAATCACCACTGCAATATGACCATCAACTATATCTGCATCATCAATCTCTGAATCACCCAACAACTAAATCACTAAAACCCTGTCGTCAAAACATAGTCACCAGAACATAGAGCAAAACCCAGAACTCTGCAACAACCACTAGAACCAACATCAGCCTCAAATATAAAATCTCATAATGTATACGCTACTTGGCTGTGTCGAACCAACGTGTATACACCATTTCACCAAAGGGAACCAATGTACAGATCTGAAAATAATTACTTATACCTTCGCTGCAATTTTCTACTTTAGATATACCCAAATCATCAGATATAAAGGATAAGACATGTGCCAGTATTCAGATCTGAACTATTCATGATCCCAGTCCATCAACCTTCATTCGCCACATAGGTGTATCCTTAGCAAAGCATCACATACCCATAACCTGCATACTAGATCTCACACTTCATCAAATATTCGTCACTTGCACACTTGCACTTTGGCCTAATGATCTTCTTCTCCTTATATAGGTTTAGGCCTCTCTCAATACCATGGTCCAAAACCTAGTAGGACAGATACCTTGGACCCAATACCTGGGGTCAATACCTCAGACCAAATACCATGGACCAATACCAAAATACCATGGTCCAAATACCACAAACCAAAACTTAGTTTTCCAACATGTACGCGCCTTTCCTTATGTGAAAGTGCATGTGTATGTTATACATGCCTTTGTATATAGTGAACCTACATGTATACGTGACTTGATATATAGTGAACCTGTGTATACCTTTTCATATACGCGAATTTCTATACAACGAACCTGCATGTATATGCGGCTTGGTCAATGGTGAACCTGCATATACCTTTCTTCATTCTTGCTGTTTACTTGCTATACTGCGATCTTTCATCTGAGAGAGTTTCCATCAAGGACAATAGTTGTGTCATATCTGTATCATAATGCCAACAATCTCCCCCTTTGGACGTGATGGCAACAACCACACCAAGTCACTCTCCCCCTTTGACATCAAGGGCAAAGGGCAGACCAAGATATTCTCTCCCTTGATATACATTTCGCTATCCATACTCCCCCTGAGTACATGCTGAAATCTCTTATTGAGCTCCCCCTTTTACATTATAAGATGTATCAATCCATCCATGCTCCCCCTGAGCATATGCAGAGTCTGCAAATTTTTTTTTTTAAAAGAATAACATGAATCTACAACTCAACTAAGTGAGTATGACCTTCTTATCACCAATGACTCATACATACATCAATCTTCCAACCAAGTGGGGGTACACCATTTTGACTCATCTACCCAACCAAGTGGGGATATACCAAATGTTTATACATGACATTATTACATCATCCTTCTCATGCAAAGTGGGGTTACAGATTTCGTCTTTTCATGACCTTTACATCAAATGATATTCATGACTTTTATAACAAAGATCAACAATCTAAACAAGACCATGATAGTCATCGACAACTATCATACACCATATATGATTTGCACTATAAGCTTCTATCAACAACATCCGAACTTGTAACCTACAATACCATTCTCTTGCCAACCAACAGTAAGTAGCAAGATGTATCATTTAGCTACATAAGCATCATCACCAAATATTTCTAGCCATAATGCCAAAAATGCATTATTCAAAGCATATGCTCCCTCTGAACCTGTTCCATCTATTCACTATCAGATTTGATCATGCATATATTAGCAAGAAGTATCAAGGCATCATCATCAATCAGATGTACATCAAGTTAACTTGTGAGGATCAAAAGATCTTCTAAATAACATCTTATGAGTACCAACACATTTCCACACACCATCAACAGATTGTAATCATCATCAAACAGAGAAAATAATTGGTTGAATAATATCATACCCTTTTTCTTGAGTCTGTCCCACTGCTTTTCCTCAAACCAACATATACGCGACTATGCAGCTTCAAACTCGTGTATATATGTGACTTGTCTTCATAAAACTTGTGTATGATATTTAGAACACCGAGGTTCCACTCCTTCAGATCCCTCTGAGTCTGTCATGTCTGTATACTCTGCTATGCCACATCTTTCTGATTGCACTTCCTTTTTCTTCCATATCTTTGACTGTGATGATGTTTTCTCGTTTTGGTATGGTGCCCAAAATCTTCTTCTGCATTCCTTTGCTATATGTCCAAGCTTGTTACATGAATAACATCTTATATGTTCCATATTCCTTCCATAGCAGTCAATGACATTGTGACCAAACATATTGCAAACAAAATAGTATCTCTTAAAGTACCTGGAATGTGATGATCTTTCTGTGTGACGGTCTTGAACCATTCTACTTCTGCATCTGGCTGCATGTCCAAAATTATGACATATGAAACATTCAACATTATTCATCGGAGGAAATAACTGTCTATCACTTCCACAGTTAGGAGTAAAGGATTTTCTTTGAAGGCTTTCTTTCTTTGGTTATTGATGGGGTTGACCTCTCATCTCCTTGTTGAGCATTTCAGATTTTGTATTAGAGTTCCTTGCCTCACCTTGTGAGCTAGATTCACCTTCAACAGATTAATAAAAACCAAGACCAATTTTGATGGTAGGCAACCTTTGACTACTGAGAATATCATCCAAAATCTTAGTACTATCTTAAAATCGTAATAGTTTATCTTTTTCTTCTAATTTACCTTTCAAGATATTTACCTCAACCTGATGTTGTTCTTCCTTTTCCAAATATTGCTTCTTCAAGATTTCTTCATACTTTCTTCCTTCTTACACTTGTTGCCTTAGTTTGAAAATCTCATTTTCTTGTTCTTCATTCTGCTCCTAAAGCATTTGACATACTTTGAAGACACACTCTAGCTGAGCTTTTAAGCTGTTGGCTTCTTCTTTGAGGGCACTCTCCCTTTCGTTACATAGATCTTGTTGATCTATGATTTTATTTGATGCTTCATTTTCTTGTTCATATTCAATCTGAGGTGATTCAGAATCTGAATACTTGCTTCCACTTAATGGCAGGCTGTCACTGTTCCTTTGAGTTGTCTTCTTCTTCTGACGCACTTTCTTTCCCACTGTTCTACGGATCTCCTTAAAGCGATCAAGCTTCTACCAAAGGACCCACTCTGATACCAATTGTTGGAAATAATACTAAGAGGGGGGGGGGGGGGGGTGAATCAGTGTTAGCAAATCAATAACTTTTTCGTTTCCATAGTCAGATTCATATATGCTCTTTAATTAAGGAAACTCGCGTTTACACGCAACTGTGTTTAATTCAACTAGCATATGTCCAACAAAATTATGATTCAGTTAATTCATCATATGTTGATCTTTAATTAGTGCATTAGAACATTATTAACCATATAAACAGTAATCAGTTGCAGCAAAAATAGAACAGATCATTACACATAAGAGACACACATGAACACCATGATATAAGGTGGAAACCCAATGTGGGACAAAAACCACCTGCTGCTGTTTTCTTTAAGATAAGAAAAACTTGTTTACAATCTTGTACTAGCGTAGACTCATACCAGTACGTAGGAACCCACCTGCAGAAGGCTACAACCTTCTCTCGTTCTCCAACTTCTACAGGAAGGGAGCTACAACCCCCTAGCTCTTGTACTAGACGATATATTTACTAGTACGTAGGCACCGACCTACAGAAGGCTATGACATTCTCTTTTCTTCCAGGGACCACATTTCATAAATTTTTAGATTGGATCCATCAACACAAAATCAATCACCACTGCAATACGACCATCAACTATATCTACATCATCAATCTCTGAATCACCCAACAACTGAATCATTGAAACCCCGTAGTCAAAACACAGTCACCAGAACCCAGAGTTGAACCCAGAACTCTGAAACAACCACTAGAACCAACAACAACCTCAAATATCAAATCTCATAATGTATACGCTACTTGGGTGTGTCGAACCAGCGTGTATACGCCATTTCACCAAAGGGAACCAGCATATAGATCTGAAAATAATTACTTATACCTTCGTTGCAATTTTCTACTTCAAATATACCTAGATCATCAGATATAAAGGATAAGACATGCATCAGTATTCAGATCTGAACTATTCAATATCCTAGTCCATCAACCTTCATTCGCCACGTAGGTGTATCCTTAGTAAAGCTTACATGCCCATAACCTGCATACTAGATCTCACACTTTATCAGATATTCATCACTTGCACACTTGCACTTTGGCCTAATGATCTTCTTCTCCTTATATAGGTTTAGGCCTCTCTCAATACCATGGTCCAAAACCACGTAGGACCGACACCTTGGACCCAATACCTTGTGTCAATACCTTGGACCAAATACCATGGACCAATACCAAAATACCATGGTCCAAATACCACGGAAAAAAAACTTAGTTTTCCAACATGTATGTTCCTTTCCTTTTGTGAAAGTGCATGTGTACGTTATACACATCTTTGTATACGGTGAACCTGCGTGTATACACGACTTGGTATATAATGAACCCGCGTATACCATTTCGTATACGAGACTTTGTATACAATGAACCTACGTGTATACGCGGATTGGTCAATGGTGAACCTGCGTATACCTTTCTTTCTTCATTCTTGTTGTTTACCTGCTATATTGTGATCTTTCATCTCAGAGAGTTGCCATCAAGGACAACACTTGTGTCATATCTATATCATAATGCCAACAATCTCCCCATTTGGACTTGATGGCAAAAACCACACCAAGTCACTCTCCCCCTTTGACATCAAGGGCAAAGGGCGGACCAAGATATTCTCTCCCTTGATATACATTTTGCTGTCCATACTCCCCCTGAATACATGCTGAAATCTCTGATCGAGCTCCCCCTTTGTACATGCTAAGATGTATCAATCCGTCCATGCTCCCACTGAGCATATGCAGAGTCTGCAAAAAATATTTTTCAAAAGAATAACATGACTCTACAACTCAACTAAGTGAGTATGACCTTCCTATCACCAATGACTCATACATACATCAATCTTCCAACCAAGTAGGGATACACCATTTTGACTCATCCACCCAACCAAGTGGGGATATACCAAATGTTTATACATGACATTATTACATCATCCTTCCCATGCAAAGTGGGGTTACAAATTTGTTCTATTCATGACCTTTACATCAAATGATATTAATGACTTTTATAACAAAGACCAACAATCTAAACAAGACCATGATAGTCATCAACAACTATCATACACCATATATGATTTTCACTATAAGCTTCTATCCACAACATCTGGACCTGTAACCTACAATACCATTCTCTTGACCAACTAACAATAAGTAGCAAGATGTATCATTTAGCCACATAAGCATCATCACCAAATATTTCTAACCATAATGCCAACAATGCATTATTCGAAGCATATGCTCCCCCTGAACTTGTTCCATCTTTTCACTGTCATATCTGATCATGCATAATTAGTAAGAAGTATCAAGGCATCATCATCAATCAAATCTACATCAAGTTAACTTGTGAGGATTAAAATCTCTTCTAAATAACATATTGTGATTACATCTCCACACACCATCAGCAGATTGTAATCATCATCAAACAGAGCAAATAATTGACTGAGTCATATCAGACCCTTTTCCTTGAGTCTATCCCAATGATTTTCCTCAAACCAACATATACGCGACTGTGCAGCTTCGAACTCGTGTATATACGTGACTTGTCTTCATGAAACTTGCATATGATATTTAGAACACTGAGGTTCCACACCTTCAGATCCCTCTGAGTCTGTCATGTCTGTATACTCTGCTATGCCACATCTTTCTGAATGCACTTCCTTTTTCTTCCATATCTTCGACTGTGATGATGTTTTCTCGTTTTGGTATGGTGCCCAAAATATTCTCTTGCATTCCTTTGCTATATGTCCAAGCTTGATACATGCATAACATCTTATATGTTTCATATTCCTTCTATAGCAGTCAATGGCTTTGTGACCAAACATATTGCAAGAAAAATAGTATCCCTTAAAGTACCTGGAATGTGATGATCTTTCTGTGTGACGGTCTTGAACCATTCTACATCTGCATCTGGCTGCAACATGTCTAAAATTATGACATATGAAACATTCAACATTATTCATTAGAGGAAATAACCATCTATCACTTCCACAGTTAGGAGTAAAGGATTTTCTTTGAAGACTTTCTTTCTTTGGTTGTTGATGGGGTTGACCTCTCATCTCCTTGTTGAGCATTTCAGATTTTATATTAGAGTTCCTTGCCTGACCTTGTGAGTTAGATTCACCTTAAATAGATTCATAAAAACCAAGACCAGTTTCGATAGCAGGCAACCTTTGACTACTAAGAATATTATCCAAAATATTAGTACTGTCTTGAAATCATAATAGTTTATCCTTTTCTTCTAATTTACCTCTCAAGATATTTACCTCAACCTGATGTTGTTCTTCCTTTTCCAGATATTGCTTCTTCAATATTTCTTTAGACTTTCTTCCTTCTTCCACTTGTTGCCTTAGTTTGAGAATCTCATTTTCTTGTTCTTTATTCTGCTCCTACAACATTTGACGTACTCTGAAGACACACTCCAACTGAGCTTTTAAGCTGATAACTTCTTCTTTGAGGGCACTCTCCCTTTTGTTAAATAGATCTTATTGATTTGTGATTTTATCTGATGCTTCATTTGCTTGTTCATCTTCAATTTGAGGTGATTCAGAATCTGAATACTTGCTTCCACTTAACGACAGGCTGTCACTGATCCTTTGAGTTGTCTTCTTCTTCTAATGCACTTTCTTTCCCATTGTTCTACGGATCTCCTTCAAGCGATTAAGCTTCTACCAAAGGACCTGCTCTGATACCAATTGTTGGAAATAATACTAAGGAGGGGGGGGGGGGGGGGGATGAATCAGTATTAGCAAATCAATAACTTTTTCATTTCCATAATCAGATTCATATACGCTACTTCTGTTAAGGAAACTCGCGTGTACATGCAACTATGTTTAATTCAACTAGTGTATGTCCAGTAAACTTATGATTCATTTAATTCATCATTTGTTGATCTTTAATCAGTGCATCAGAACATCATTAACCATATCAACAGTAATCAGGTGCAGTAAAAACATAACAGATCATCACACATAAGAGACACACATGAACACCATGATATAAGGCAGAAACCCAATGCAAGACAAAAACCACCTGCTGCTGTTTTCTTTAAGATAAGAAAAACCTGTTTACAATCTTGTACTAGTGCAGACTGATACCAGTACGCAGGCACCCACCTGCAGAAGGCTACAACCTTCTCTTGTTCTCCAACTTATACTGGAAGGGAGCTACAGCCCCCTAGCTCTTGTACTAGCCGATATATTTACTAGTACGTGGGCGCCGACCTACAGAAGGCTACGATCTTCTCTTTTCTTCCAGGGACCATGTTTCATAAACTTTCGGATTGGATCCATCAATACAAAATCAATCACCACGACAATATGACCATCAACTATATCTGCATCATCAATCTCTGAATCACCCAACAACTGAACCACTGAACCCTGTTGTCAAAACATAGTCACCAGAACACAGAGTAGAACCCAGAACTCTGCAACAACCACTAGAACCAACAAAAACCTCAAATATAAAATCTCTTAATGTATACGCTACTTGGCTGTGTCGAACCAGCATGTATATGGCATTTCACCAAAGGGAACCAGTGTACAGATATGAAAATAATTATTTATACCTTCACTGCAATTTTCTACTTCAGATATACCCAGATCATCAAATATAAAGGATAAGACATGCATCAGTATTCAGATATGAACTATTCATGATCCTCGTCCATCAAAATTCATTCGCCACATAGGTGCATCCTTAGTAAAGCATCACATACCCATAACCTGCATACTAGATCTTACACTTCATCAGATATTCATCACTTGCACACTTTCACTTTGGCCTAATGATCTTCTTCTCCTTATATAGGTTTAGGCCTCTCTCAATACCATGGTCCAAAACCATGTAGGACCGATACCTTGGACCCAATACCTGGGGTCAATACCTTGGACCAAATACCATGGAGCAATACTAAAATACCATGGTCCAAATACCACGGACCAAAACTTAGTTTTCCAACATGTACACGCCTTTCCTTCTGTGAAAGTGCGTGTGTACGTTATACACGCCTTTGTATATAGTGAACCTACGTGTATACATGACTTGGTCTATAGTGAACCTGCATATACCTTTTCATATATGTGACTTTGCATACAGTGAACCTGTGTGTATACGCGGCTTGGTCAATGGTGGACCAACGTGTACCTTTCTTTCTTCATTCTTGTTGTTTACCTGCTATATTGTGATCTTTCATCTGAGAGAGTTTCCATCAAGGACAACACTTGTGTCATACCTGTATCATAATGCACACAATCTCCCCCTTTGGACTTGATGGCAGAAAACCACACCAAGTCACTCTCTCCCTTTGACATCAAGGGCAAAGGACAGACCAAGATATTCTTTCCCTTGATATACATTCTGCTGTCCATACTCCCCCTGAGTACATGTTGAAATCTCTGATTGAGCTCCCCCTTTGTACATGCTAAGATGTATCAATCCGTCCATGCTCCCCCTGAGCATATGCAAAGTCTGCAAAAAAATATTTTTCAAAAGAATAACATGACTCTACAACTCAACTAAGTGAGTATGACCTTCTTATCACCAATGACTCTTACATACATCATTCTCCCAACCAAGTGGGGATACACAATTTTGACTCATCTACCCAACCAAGTGGGGATATACCAAATGTTTATACATGACATTATTACATCATCCTTCCCATGCAAAGTGGGGTTACAAATTTGGTATTTTCATGACCTTTACATCAAATGATATTCATGACTTTTATAACAAAGACCAGCAATCTAAACAAGACCATGATAGTCATGAAAAACTATCATACACGATATATGATCTGCACTATAAGATTCTATCAACAACATCCAGACGTGTAAACTACAATACCATTCTCTTTACCAATCAACAATAAGTAGCAATATGTATCATTTAGCCACATAAGCATCATCACCAAAGATTTCTAACCATAATGCCAACAATGCATTATTCGAAGCATATGCTCCCCCTGAACCTGTCCATCTATTCACTGTCAGATCTGATCATGCATATATCAACAAGAAGTATCAAGGCATCATCATCAATCAGATATACATCAATTTAACTTGTGAGGATCAAAATCTCTTCTAAATAACATCTTATGAGTACCAACACATTTCCACACACCATCAACAGATTGCAATCATCATCAAACAGAGAAATTAATTGACTGAATCATATCAGACCCTTTTTCTTGAGTCTATCCCACTGATTTTCCTCAAACCAACATATACGCGACTGTGTAGATTCGAACTTGCGTATATACACGACTTTTCTTCATGAAACTTGCGTATGATATTTAGAACACTGAGTTTCTACACCTTCAGATCCCTCTGAGTCTGTCATGTCTGTATACTCTGCTATGCCACATCTTTCTGGTTGCACTTCCTTTTTCTTCCATATCTTCGACTGTGATGATGTTTTCTCCTTTTTATATGGTGCCCAAAATATTCTCGTGCATTCCTTTGCTATATGTCCAAGCTTGTTACATGCATAACATCTTATATGTTTCATATTCCTTCTATAACAGTCAATGGCTTTGTGACCAAACATATTGCAAGAAAAACAATATACCTTAAAGTACCTGGAATGTGATGATCTTTTTGTATGACGGTCTTGAACCATTCTATTTCTGCATATGGCTTCAACATGTCCAAAATTATGACATATGAAACATTCAACATTATTCATCGGAGGAAATAACCGTCTATCACTTCCACAGTTAGGAGTAAAGGATTTTCTTCGAAGACTTTCTTTCTGTGGTTGTTGATGCGGTTGACCTCTCATCTCCTTGTTGAGCATTTTAGATTTTGTATTAGAGTTCCTTGCATCACCTTGTGAGCTAGATTCACTTTCAATAGATTCATAAAAACCAAGACCAATATTGATAGCAGGCAACCTTTGACTAGTAAGAATATCATCCAAAATCTTAGTACTGTCTTGAAATCTTAATAGTTTATATTTTTCTCCTAATTCACCTTTCAAGATATTTACCTCAACTTGATGTTGTTCTTCCTTTTCTAGATATTGCTTCTTCAAGATTTCTTCAGAATTTCTTCCTTCTTCCACTTGTCGCCTTAGTTTGAAAATCTCATTTTCTTGTTCTTCATTATGCTCTTGCAGCATTTGACGTACTCTTAAGACACACTCCAGCTGGGCTTTTAAGCTAATAACTTCTTCTTTAAGGTCACTCTCCCTTTTGTCTAATATAATGCACTGCGTAAACCCCCATACTTAAATTCAAAAAAGAGTGAAGGGATCTCTAATTGAATGGTTCATGAGGCACAATACTTGCTAATGTTTTGCAAATGGGGTAGCAAGCTAAGTGGGCTTGATTGTGGGGAAAATTCCACAGTTAAGCGCGCTTGAGCCAGAGGCGATCTGGGATGGGTGACCTCCCGGGAAGTCCTGGTTACTGGGTGCAAGCCCCAGAAGTGATGATTGATGCTATGTGATTCATTTCACTAGTTTCAATCCCACTTCTTC
>APFE030719427.1:151587-210479 GCA_000404065.3 Pinus taeda
ATCATTATATTAACTTTTTCTTACTTTATCTATGCAGTCACAAAGTTTACATGAAAATTCAGGAACAAATGGTTAGATCGTTGAATGAAGATAGTTGGGATGATGTTGTACGCAACTATCTAGATTCAAGTTCTACATCAACATTAAAAGCTTTTTATATTGCATTTAAAAAGGTATCTTGATTTATACATTCAGTTTTATTCATTTGTGTACTATTTTTAATTTAAAACTTACACATATATTTGTTTATTTGATAAAATATGAGGAAGGAAGATAATGGAGCACCAGACAGTTTCAAGACTTTTATTGAAAAAATAAAGATCGAAAGACTGAGGAAGCGATGTATTAAGAATGTTGAACTTGATCCAACTCTTAATCATTTCATTTGGAATGGGCTAGACACTCTTCAATATCAAGTAATACAAAGTGACTGTGAAGACATTGCTAAACTCATACCAAAAAGGGATTATGCCCTAGTTATTGCAGATATTCACCATGGTTTCAGTATTCCAAACATTTACTATGATAGTGACCCTTATACTTATCAAGCTTTTAATAAAGTGGTTGCGGGATTTGTAGAAGTGACGTCATCACCATTATGGAGATTTGTGACATTTCATTCAGACACACAATTGGCAATGATATTGGCAAGCTTCAAAGGGAAAACAAATTCAAGGATGCAACTTATATGGTAAGACGTTTAAAATGTATATTTGATTAATGTTGAAAAATTCATTTATGTACAAATTAATTGAACTTTTACTATTTCATGTTACAAGCAAAAGTCAAATTTTCTTAACAATGAAGATCAACAATTTATAAATGATTGTGAGTTCATTCATATTGATAGTTGGGAAAAAGATGATAGCTATATGTCTATGATTTTTAATCGGGTGGACGGAAAGAGTCAGCCAAATATTGACTTATAATGTTGTTGTGAGAAAATTTAACATATGAAGACAAAGAAACAAAAGGAGAGATAGTTAACATTTATCAAAAGCCACAATTATTGATTAACTATCTTATAGACATATGTTCAAATGAAGGAGATTGGGTTCTGGATTTATTTTCTCGCTCAGGTAAGTTTTATTATATGGAATTGAATTTCAATATGTTATTTTTTTATTAAATATGTCATTGTACTAATTTACTTCATTATTTCTTTTGTGCTTGATAATTAGGTACAACATTAGCATGTTGTCTTCAAAAATGAAGAAATTTCATTGCAATTGAGAAAGATCCATTACAGTGCAATTTCATTCAGCAAAGAATTAATGCTCTTCAATTTCTTCCAGATGCAATGCAAGAAATTGGGTTGAAGAAAGGAGACTTTAGTGAATCACGTGTGGAAAAAAAGGAAAAGGAACTCCAATCACCATTACATGGAATGTTTGGAAAGACATACATTGGGAGATTCGCAGACATCAAAGATCCATTAGAAGAGGAAAATTATCAAAAGGAAGCATAAAATATTGTGGAAGAAAACAATGATGAAACTCTAGAGGATGAAGAGTTTGGATTACGTGACATTGTTGATTAAATTTAAGTTATGCTTGGAAATCAAGCTTTGCAATGTTTTGATTTTGACATTTATGAGAAGAATAATCAATCAATTAAGGTTGTTATGCATTCAATATTTGTAATATGTGATTTTCACATTGATTTTTAAGTTAATCATTATTTTTTGAAAAAAAGGTGATTATTATTTTTTTTTGACATGAAATTCATTAAAAAAAAAAACAAAACTTATTTAACCATTTTTAGTTATAATTTTCATATAAAAATTGTGATTTTGACATGCCAATTCTAGCAAAAAATTATCAAAACATGTAGTTTTTTATTATATTTATGTTAAAAATGGTTATTTTTATGTCCATTGTTAAAAAATATTGTTTTTGAGAAACAATTATTTCATGTGGATTGAAAAATTAATTAAGAATGTATAAATATGTAGATTATCGAAAATTCAAAATATCGACTTTCTAATTTAAAAATGCAAAACAACAAAAACCTCACTACGAAAAAATTAAAATTAAAATAAAAAACAAGAAAATATGAAGAAAACGACCACTTCAAAAACTATTAAATTTAGAAAATAATTATTTACATTTCATACATTAAAAAATTTAAAGTCAAAAAATAGGTCTTTTAAAAAAAGGGTGTGATGTAGAATACCCACTTTTTTATATCAGCATGAAAATCACTACCATTCTAAAACGTAATGTACATAAAAAAAAGTAAAGTGCCAAAAACTATGCTCTAAAAAAACATGTGTGTTCTGCATCATCCATTTTCAAAATCATGTCACTTTTTTGCTATCTCTACGAAATGATTAACAATATCAGTTCTCGTTTCAAAGTTTACATTGTTTGATGAATGAAGAAAGCTTGAAGGAGAAATTAAAGATAATATTCTGATCTTTCACAAAAACTATTATCCGTCACTTAGAAGAATTATGAAAATGAGAATTGAATCATAGACAATATGCTGCTTAACACAAAAACTACTATCCGTGACTCTTGGAGAAGTTAAAGATAATATGTTAGTCTTTCATAGAAACTATTATCTATAACTTAGAAAGAAAGGTGAAAACTTCAAGTATAGGAGTGCTCTTTTAAGGAATATTAACTTTATCTACATAAGAAGATAAATACCTAGAATTTCATTACTATACTTGAAAGAAGAAAACATAAGATGACACATAATAGAGAGGGTTACAAAATTATACCCAACAATTCATGGAAACTTCTAATTCTTTCATTAATCAACAACTATATCAGGAATACAGTGGCCTAGTCTTCGGGTTCTCCAAAATTCCAACAACCTTTTACAATTCCCTTTTCGGGCTTTTATCTCTTCTATCAAATCCGTTTTGGAACTAATATCTTGGAACAACTAATAAACTGCTTTATAACAGTTATAAAACTATTTTCTCTTTAAAATTATTCAAATTTATTACATATACAATATTAAAACTCAGAAAATATGTAAACTGCACCAAAATCTTTGAAAGGGGTCCATATATATATATATATATATGTCGGGAATGATCTGATTGGAAAAAACATAAATAAACCCGAACAATCACCTTATCCTCGGATTCGGCTCTAACACTGATTCTTCCCTTTACGCAGCAAAATTAATGCAAACCTTTGGTAACTTTACGGAACTGAAAAAGAAGTAACTCTGCTTCATAAATCCATCAGATCCACCCATTCAATGTTCCATTGACTTTTCATCGCAATTCGCAATCGATGCTATCAAATGTTATATCGACCCAATCCTTTACAACTTGCGATATGATGGACGCATCGAAGTTATAGAACATAATATAAAAACTATCGGGTCCGACACCTTTATCGCAGATCGCAATCGGTGAATGAATCAATACATATGCATTCGGCGCTTTACGGACCCGCTCAAATTATAAAACATGATATATATAATATCTGATCTGGATTGCCGTCACAAATCGCAATCGGCAATCATATACATATATAAACGTTATGTGATGATCGCGGACCCATTGGGGTTTATAAAACATAATGTGTGTCTATATATATATATATATATATATATATATATTATATGCTTTGCATTGCAGTGGACCCGACGAGACTTTAAACCATGATGTATATACCGTACGGGTTCAGCCAGGGGTGATTTCATATAACCGTCGATGCCGTTCGCGATTGCTATTTGATCGCATCGTTTAACATATATACATATATATTTTGGTTATGGCTCTATATAACCATTTATAATATGATTTACTTGATCGCATGGGTATACAGGGGCTGATTCTTTTATACTTGTTCATTTAGCGATTCCGCTATGAAATATATAAATACTTCATGTCTTTTAGACTTTATGGGGGGGGGGGGTAAAGAATATAAAGAAGTTTCATTAAGGTTGAACCCCCGATAGTGATATAACTGATAAATAAAGCTAAAAACACAATATAAGCTACAACAGGACCTACAATATTATTTGTATCATTCGACAAGTGGCACATGAGTTATATTTTCCTTCTTCTCACATTCATAAGGTTTTTCATGTATCTTGCCTAAAAAAGATTGTCGGACAAACTACATTAATGAAAACAAAACTTCCAAAATTAGATGAAGAAGGAAAGTTGAGTCTTGAACCTGAAAAGATGTGGATCAACATTCGTTATCTGTTTGAAATAAAAGTTGTTATGGAATACCTAATCAGGTGGAAGAACATGCCTCTAGAATAAGTTAGTTGGGAAATGAATAGTTCACGAAGAAACACCCTCACTTGCAAGCTTTGAGGGGAAAACACTTTTTAAAAAGTGGGGTTATGTTATGGCTCTTGGACCCCATTTTAAATCCTTAATGATCATTCATGATTAGTTTAATTGTTATATTATGAGGCAAGCTAGGCTTTTAATGGTCCTATTTTATAAGTGTACCCCTTGTCTCATATATATTATATATATATATATATATATATATATATATATATAGTTTAATTGTTATATTAAGAGGTCAACTAGAGCCTTTCATGGTCCCATTTTATTGTAAGTGTACTCCTTGTATCTTATGTGTGTGTGTGTGTGGTGTGTGTGTGTGTGTGTGTGCGTATTAAGGATACTTAGTCTTAGGGTCATCAAATATTTATTTGTACAATGTATTCATTGTAAAAGGAGGTTTCCCCCTTGAAGAGGACCATAATTATTTGTTTCTCATCATTTTTAAGGCACAATATTCATAACAATTTTATTGTTCAATTCCCCTTCTAACCACCACTACTTTTCTAACTTTTTATCAAGACCAATGGACATATTTATATGTGCCCACAACATCAATTATCAACCAACACTGACATAAAACCTTCACCAATCCTCTCATAGGCTACCTTAATAATACTCAGAGAAATACATTATCCTTGAAATTAGAAATCCAATTTACTTTCAAGTAAATCTATTCATATTACATTGCAAAGAGAAATTTTTTAAAAAAGGTGGCTCACTCTATGTTTGATTGGGAAAGGAGTTATATGAAAGTGGTGTAAGGCTTAATATTGCAAGTAATTCATTTCTAATTTTAATATTCTTTAGCCTTGGAATTCTAATTAGTCGACAATCATCAAGAAAAAAATTCTTCTTAAAATAACATGAGGCCATTGACAACCCCTTTAACTACCTTTCTAATTTCTTAGAGAGATAACGAAAATACTATTCGTTTAATTATCAACCTAGGTTTCGTAAGGGAACTTGTGAATTGTTGTGCATGGTATATGTTAGTGAAATCATGTATGTGTCTAAAGCTATAGTAACTAAATGATTATCATAGTTCAAGATATAAATATTATTTTACAAGTCACCGGGTAATATAAATCACACCACAGTTACAAGGATGTGAAGGAACACTATCTAATATATGTCACAATAAAGTATGTCCCTTCCAAGAAAGTAAATCACTCTTGCTGGAAAATAAATCACACTAGCATCTAAGGGTGACTTGTTCAAGTATTAAAATGATCTTGGTTGTTGTAACTAATATGTAGTTGTACATGCAACACAATGCATTCAATCATAATCCATTAATTCACACTTTCTTGTGAATAAAATGTAACCATACACCTACTGCTTGATGAAATAAACAATCCAAACTATTCATGAAAACAAAACCATTATAATTTTGGAAACAAACTATTTTTTAATACTATCAGAGTTGTAGCAATAACCCTAACTCAAAAAATGTTGTGAATCATTCATGGAACTGATTAATGAGTAAATGAAGATAACATTAGTACCTGTTTTGCAGCAATTAAACCTACAATTCATAGTTGTAGCAATGTAATTTATTGTAGTTGCAATAATTAGTAATTTGGAGTTGTAATAGCATGAAAAACAAAGCAAATGTAGAAATAGGCATAAATAGAAACTACAACTATATATATTCTATGGATACACATAATACATGGCAAAGGAAGATTGCCTACCTCCTTAGATGAGGAACTGGCTAGAAAGCAATAGAATGTGAATGTTCAACACACCATTACTCGAACTAGAGCATAAAGGAAATTAAATTGCATAAATCTAGAAAAAACAATAACCTATGTTTATCTCTTAATTCTCAGTTTCTAGTTACCCAAATCAAGAAGAGCAAGGATTTTTATACAAGGTGCATTCTATATAAATAAATCAAATAGGTGGATGGATATCCATGAATTTCAGCCTGTTCACCCTGTCACATCAATTTCTTTAGAAAATGGAAAAAAAATGGGCATTGACTGACCCCATTCTATTGTGTGATAGGTGGTGGTTGATTCATCCTCTTTTCTTCGTCATCCACTTGCTCCTATTGTTTTTTTTGCGCGAGAAACTATTTTTTAATTGCTTAAATGGTTCAGAACTAACATATGGATGGTTGAATTTCGTATTGGCATAATAGGAGCAAAGTTGCAACATTGTTTCCAAAGTTGCAACAGTAGGAAAAATAGGTATTTGCAACAACACAACACTAGCAGGGGAAACACGAGTTGTAGCAACAACGTTATGGGCAGCACGAGTTGCAAGAATAGGAATCACAACACCAAAGTCATAGCAATGATGGTAGTGATCCAAAGTTGCAGCTCTTTGCAGTTGCATTCTAGAGTTACAATGGCAATGAAGAGTTTTAGCAACTATGGTCACATCCCAGAGTTGCATCCAAACTTAACTTTGCCCAAATGCAGAGAGTTGCAACACTTGTAGGAACTTGTAGCACCTACAAGGAGTTGCAACACCTGCAGGAAGTTGCATCCACTATTGAGACACCTACGTTGAGTAGTACTTATGTAGTCTTTGTATCCTATATCCTATTGTTAGTACATAAAAGCGATAATTTCCTAAAAAAATCATAAGAATAAGCATTAAAATGGAATATAGAAGGATATTCATGCCTTAACCAAAAATGTAATAATAAAGGTTGGAAATTGGGAAAATGGTGGACAAAAAGGTATTAGAAAGGTGCTAAAATAATGCCAATTTAGGCACCCGTCATCTCCCCCTAATAAAACTTGTTGCATTCCTCATGCAACCAACATCCAATCTGAATTAGAGAAGGCGAGGGTACCATGGATGGTACTGAGGCTACAATTAGTCTACCCTACCTCATGCGTTAGGGTACCATGGATGTTACTAAGGCTATAATTAGTCTATCCTACGTCATGTACATGAAAAAATCCCCCTCTTGCCTCGGTTTCCCTCCGACAAGCCAATTCTTCCTTTTAGTCAACTTATGATTCTTCTCGTACTCTCTAGTTGGAATCCAAATCATCATATAGTGAAAGTTCAACCTAATCTAATTGTTTCCATAGCTCTCCATGCATTTAATATATTTATGCACCATTTCCAATGTTATCTTCATATTATTGGGATTGAAGGGGTCTTTTCTTTGGGTGTCCTATGAAGCTTACTTCCACCTTTCCACACATCCTTCCATGGTTAGTTTCTTCATTAGCTCAATTTGTACCCTACAATGTGCAATGATTGCTTGTCTATTATTGGCTATGAATTCTAAATGTTGGGTAGATTAAGCCCACTTCCTCTGAATGTTAAGGACCTACAAGGGCATGTGGTACTCTCCCCTAACCCAAAAATTATTGGCAAAATTATGTTGCACAATTTTATGGGATAATGTCCAATCAACATGGTTATTGGGGTAGGAAAAAAACGTACTCAACTATATATCCCCCATAAATTGATTGGGGTTCCAAATGGGATCATGAAATAACTGAACATTATGTTGATAAGGCTCACAAAGGAGGTTCTTCTCATCATTGGTACAAGCATGGTAGGCCTTCAAAAATGTGGTTGGGCTTGTGATTTCAAATTTCTTATAAGGCATTATGGATTTGCTTTGGAACATTATGAATTTTTCTTTCAAAAACATGTTGTAATGTGGAGAAGGGGATCAAAAAATAAGAGTTGATTCTACTAACAAGCCAAGTTATATTTTCTCTCTAACCTATTGACTTATCTCTCCAGCTAAAACAAATTCGTTTTTTTTTTCTTCCTCCCATATACTCATGTGGATTTCATAAAATTTGTCCCATCTTTCTCTCATTCCTTTGAAAATTTGGTGATGCTCCTTAATAGGCATCACTCCCTCCTCATATTAGGCTGACATTTGGTTCCATCTATATGTATAAATTAATGTGTAGATTCTAAACTACACATGAAATTTTCTAAATCACAAGACTAGAAGTTACTCTACTCATCTGCGAGAGAACACAAAAAATAGACATTCAAAAGGAAACATCGCACATGTACAAATATTTATATATGGGAAAGAAACTACTCAAACCCCCTTACTATATGTATTGCATTAATCAAAGAATTTGGATGAATACAATATGATATGCTCAAGCTTGAGCTCAACGTGCACCTGTATCTTTTATCCTTTTCTTGACTGACCAACCTTGGCCAATATTTATCCAAAATTTTGAGCCTCCAAGACCCTATTTCCTAGCGTTGTTCCTCAAGAAATTAGCTCCCTATTATTTAGGAAATTCCTCAATTTGGATTGCACAATTCCTATAGGTCCTTCTCTGACTGCATGCACCACCTATACAACTTGAACTAGTTTACAATTCATAGTTTACTACCCTTGAACTCCAATCTCAACTGGGTAAATTGAATTCTTTGCATGCATGAGTTAATTTAGGTTGATTGATTAGTTAACTAGATGATCACTCAGTGTGAAAAAAGTTACACACCCTTGTCACTCAATGTGAAAAAAGTTACACACCCTTAACTTGACTTCCACTAGTTCTACTAATAGTGAGAACTATTTATGTGACTAACAAAAACTCAAATTAACTGATATAGATTTCTACAAATTAGCAGTCAATCATGTAGAAATGAAATCAAGTGTCTCCAACTTGAATTTATTGAGTTAACTGAGTGAAAAGAGCCATGTCTCTTCAGTTAACTACCTCAAAGTATTCTGTTGAAATTGAAATTCGAATTTCACCTAATTTAATCAAGGGAAAATTAAATTAAAAATTTCTTGTTGCATTTTCAACACTCCCTCTCAGCAAGAAAAGGATTCACATCTACCCCAATCTAGCACCTTCGGAATTCTTTGCATGCAACACTTCTCTCTGTTTTTGCTGTTACTACAACATCTGCAACTGAGAAGCATCCAAAAAAATTGGATCAACTGTGTTTGCAACTGTCTATTGGGAAAATCATGTTGTTGCTGACTGTAATGTTGAGGCTCCTTCTATGTTGTCAACACTCCTCTGCACTCCTTGTATCTGACTGACATTGGTCCTCCTGCTATTGAACACTATGGGCCCTCGTATCAAGGTAATGATCCATGAGGAGAACACCTCAATGGACTCTGCCCAAATTTCTGCAACTCTTGGACTAAGGATCTACATTGCTCCACCTAACTTCTGGAGGTATGGATCCATGTGTTCCCTTTGTCCACTTGACTTGAACTCTCTTCCTGCTAGAGGTATCTTCTTTAGTGGATGTCTCCTCTATGCTTCTCCATTTTCGGTTGCTCCACAACTTCCTGAGGCTTCTTCTGAGGTTGCATGTTGAGATGTCTAACATGCTCCCTCTCAACCACCATATCTCTAGTCTTTTCCTTACTTCGCAAGGTTTTGCATGTGCCTTCTACCTCAAGTGAATACAGGTCCTTGACTTGAACCCTAGTTTGCTTCACTTGTCCCATGGTGATGTGTCTCAGGAATTCATTTCCTTTGTTGAATATCACATCGTAACCGCGGTCTTCCAAAACTGCAATGGAGATAATATTATTCTTTAGACCCGGAACAAACATCACATCCTTGAGTCTAAGAGGGGAGCCCAACTCCCTATGAAAGGTGACAATATTGATCTTGATCGCACTGTACCTTTTGTCGTTTCTAAACTCAATGTTAATTTGGAGTTCTTTCTCCTCCAAATCATTGAAAAAATATGTATTCCCCATCATATGGAACAAGGAAACATTGTCGAGATACCACACACTTCCCATCACTATGTTGGTCACACATGCAATGACAGTAAAATCAATCTTGAACTGTGAAGCAAAAGCTTCACCTGTTGCTGCTACTACAGGCTCCTTCTTGCTGGCCTTCCTGTGTGGACACTTCGTGGCATAGTTCCCGAATTCATGACTGTGAAAACACTTGATTTTGGACAAGTAGTTGTGCTTTTCCTCTTGGCTGGAATGAGCCTCACCTTGGGGTTTCTTCCCCTTGGCCTTCTTTCCCTTGCTGACTAATGAAAATTCATCTTCCTCTTATTTGGAAGAGGTCCCATTTCCGGTATTTTTCCTTATTTCTTCCTACACTAGCGCGGACTGTAAACACTCCCAGCGTGGTAGTTTCTCTCTACCATTTACCAAATTTTGGTAACTATGCCAACTCTTGGGAAGGCCCAAGAGGGCTGAAACTACCAAATCTTCTTCAGGGATAGTAACATCGACCCCGCCAAGTTCATCATGATATGGTGTAAACCTGCTCAGGTACTGCAGAATTGTTTCATTCTTTTGTATCTTAACACTTCGAAGCTTTTCCTTGAGCGTCAACTTCCTGTGGTCACTATTGTTCTCAAACAAATATGTCAGCGTTTTCCACATCACGAATGGAGTCTCTTTCATGTGAACATTCGAGACAATATGATCTCGAACTCCCTCCAATATGATCCTCCTCGATTTAGCCACATCCTTCTTCCGCCGGGCAAGATCCTAGGCATCAAATGTTGGGGGTTTTGCTACATCTATCATGATGTATTCTAGCAGCCCATTATCATCTAGTACTGCCTCCATTTGAATCTTCCATGCCACAAAATTTGTGGTTCCTTCCAAAGCATACTCGAGCCTAAGTCCATTGAAATTCATCTTCTTAGTCTTGGAGAATACCTATAACACTAATTCTTCAAATTCAAACCTCCTGCAATGAAAACTTCAAAATATCTTCTCTAATGCGAATCTAGCTATGATACCATGTAGAAATTAATGTGTATATTCTAAATTTCTCATGAAATTTTCTAAATCACAAGACTAGAAGCTACTCTACTCATATGCGTAAGTAAATTCACAATCGAGAAAACAAATCATAGACATGCGAAAGGAAACATCACACATGCACAAATATTTATCTAGGGGAAAGCAACTGCTCAAAACCCATTATTATTTAATATGGATGAATACAATATGCTCTACTCAAGCTTGAGCTCAACCTGCACCTATATCTTCTATCCTTTTCCTGACTGACCGACCTTGGCCAATACTTTGCCAAAATTTCCAGCCTCCAAGCCCCTATTTCCTTGCGTTGTTCCTCAAGGAATTAACCCCTTATTATTTAGGAAATTCCTCAATTTGGATTGCGCAATTTCTATAGGTCCTTCTCTAACTGCATGTACAACTTGAACTCGTTTACAAGTGATAGTACACTGCCCTGAACTCCAATCTCAACTGGGTAACTCAAATTCTCTGCATGCATGGGCTAATTTAGGATGATTTATCAATTAAGTAGATGATCACTTATGTGAAAAAAGTTACACACCATTGTCACCCAGTATGAAAATAGTTACACACCCTTAACTTGACCTCCACTAGTTCTACTAATAGTGAGAACTAGTTACACTCACAACAACTCAAATTTATTTAAATAGATTGCTACAAATTAACAATCAATCATGTAGAACTGAACTCGAGTGTCTCCAATTCGAATTTACTGAGTTAAATAAGTGACGAGAGCCATTTCACCTCAATTAACTACCTCCAAGTATTTTGTTGAAATTGATATTCAAATTTCCCCTAATTTAATCAAGGGAAAATTAAATTAGGAATTTATTGCAACATTTTCAACACCATCTTCTTTTTCCTTTATCCACTCATCTAGGTTATCCACTTGCATGTCCTTATCCTCTATTTTTTCTTGCTCAATCTGAGTGGTCAAAGTAGGTATGAGCTTTGTTGTTTGGACAACTATCTCTTGTGTTCCTTTCCTAGGGGTGTAAGCTATCTCTTAGGTTTCAATGTGAGGTTATCTTTCACTCAAGGAACCTGCTACCTAGGCAAAGCATTCAATCTTATTAAAGGACCTCATCCCTTGATGTTTTAATATTAACCTAAAATTTCCTATTTTCCATCTCTAATATCTTATTCCTTCTTAAATAGATGCATAAAATGGCAAAGAACATAAGGTACTTAATTTATTAAGCTTCTTGAGTTTATGCATTGGAACAATGGTTTCTTCATGACTAACAACTTCTTTCTCTTCCTGATCCTTTGTACAAACTTCAAAGATAGTAGCAAGGCCTTCCCCCAAAGCTTCCCTTGTTGGTTTTGGTGGTGCAACAAGATTTTATGTTCTCATCAACTATAGGGTCTAAAAATTTTGGTCATCGCGCAATCTCACTTGCTAGTTCTTGTGTGTTAGCAGGGTATTCTACTTCAAACTTATCTGTTGGTTCTTGTTGAGAAAAAAAGGTCTCTCCTTGTGATAAAACTGCTTCACCTTCCACCCCTCTTGGTTCTTGTTTTGTAGTTTCTTATTGTAATTGTTGATTTACAACCATAGTGGTGTACCCAATTCTCTTTTTCTTGGGTATTTTCATATAGGGTGGCCTCTTCATCATTCTCCTTAATCACATGGTAGGGGGTTTACCACCTATGACTTCCACATCACTGTCCTCATCCTTCTTGTTGAGTCGCAACACTGCCTTCTAGGGTTTATTCTTTGATAAGAATATGGGGGTATTCAGTGACCAAGGTTGTTAAAATGATGTATTTTCCAGTGGTATCTTTGGGAATCGTAATAGTTGCATATTATGGAGTTGCATCAATGTCATCCTACAATGGAATTGAAACCTTTGCTTCTCTTTTCGGCGGAGCTGCAACTTATTTTATTTTAGCAATGGCTCGAATAATCCCTTCCCATGTTCTGCCTTCTCGGTTCAGGGCTTGTTCCACCAATAATTTTATAAGGCCATGGTTGGAAAGGGCATCCCTGGGTTCCCTTGATTTATATACTAATGATGTCATGGTTTGTAGAGTCTTAAGGAAACATTATGGCATGTTAATAAGTCTTCCATGTCTCAAATGGTCCATTAATCAAAGATGTTGCAGGTACACAACTGCATGGTGGCCCTTGTAGGTAATATACTTTTGCATGACCAAGGCTACATCCTTCTATGGTTGTGGTGTTAATTTCCTATGAAACCTTGTCCCTTTCTGAAATAGGGCTTCTCGAGGTTCATGAAATTGTTCCATGGTTTCTAGTTTTGATCTTCTCTTGTAATACCATCTTTCTAGTGTTTGTGGTAGCCCTGTTATGTCAACCAAAATTTCTTTTGTAACTTCCACAACTATGCCTTCTACCACTAACCTATCTTCCATGAAATTTAGAGCAAACTCCAGGGTTACTTCATCATTGTACCATTGTAACCTCTGGATATATTCAATCTAGCCCCCCTGTTGAAATATTTCCCAAATGTGACCATATGCCTGCAACAACAAGGCTTTTGTAGATTCTTTACAAATGGGGGAGCCTCCCATGGTTTTCTTTCTTATGATGATTAGAACTACTACTGTTAAAAACAAAATGAATGGTTTGAAAGTGGGGATTTCCAATATGGAATGAGGGATTTCATTATTAAGGATTATGTGCTTAGTGGTGATGCCTATAATGATGGGATCAATTTTAAATCAAGTGGTAAATTCAAATTTGGTCAATCAAATCTATCCATTATGAAATTTTTTAAAGAAATGTACCTATCCTAACTGACCATAAGTGGCTCTACCTTGTACCTCAGTTGTGATAGCACACTCACCCCAAAAACAACTTGGATTAACTTTTCTATTGTAATTGCATGATGAATGTAGAATTGTAACAACATGTCGGAGTTGCAATAGCATGCCAGAGTTGCAGTAATGACATTGGGCATAGTCACGGTAATAATCTTCAACCAAAATTGAAACAACAACATTAGTCAACCATGGTGTCAAGATAGGAGGTTTCATTACCTATTATAACCATTGGAATTGTAGTAGTGTAGTTGCAATTCTAGAGTTGCAACAATGAAGTTTAAAAGTTGCAACAACCATGTCCTATCACCAAGTTTCAACAATGGTGTTGATCAGAGTTGCAACAATCAAAGTATAACAATGGAATTGCAGCAATATGGGTTCAGAAATGCCATTGCAACAATGGAGTTCCGAGTTGCAACAACTACATGTAATGGAGTTGCAGCAATACAATTGTAGCAAGAGAAACACCCTTTCATGTATATCCTGGAAATCAATTTATTAGCAAAAAAAAAAAAAAAAATCATAGTTGTATAAGAAAAAGGATCCTGGCTTAACCATCATGAGATTGTGAGGTCCCCTTTTAATTTATTTATTTCCCATATTTTTATTTATTATGTACTTCTTTTAACATGCCATGCGTTAACCTAGACTGGTTTTCACATGACATGCTCTTTGGTATGCCCCAAAGTGTTTGCATACATGAGTTTTTATTCTTCTTTTGTTGTTGTTTGTTTTTACTATATTTCAAAGTGGAAGAATGATTCATCCTGTAAGTATTTCTCTTTTCTGGATAATTTCCATATCATTACCAAGCCATCCATTTAGTAATTTCCCTAAAAAATGATTCTTTTGATAAGGGGTGGTGATACATGTGAAGCCAATGTCCATTGGGCATCACAGGACTTCTTCGTCAATAGTATTAAGCTTTATGGCTACATTATCATATATTATATCAATCCCATACAATCCAAACCATCTAATTTAGAACTTCACTTTGAAGTCTTTGAACTTAGAGTCAAACACTAGTGCCAAGTATCCAAGTTTAAATTTTTTTTTTTTTATGAACTTCATGCCACCCAACCCTTTGATGTTGTATCACTATGGTCCAATGCAAGGTAAATTGACATATTTCATATAACTCATTGATCTGGAGGATCCTTTGCTTCTAATTTTCTGATAATTCTAGCCCAAGTTGTATCGATGTCCTTAGTGTATGGATCCTTATTTCAATAGGAAAAAAAACTCTCTTTCCATACACTAGTTCATATGGAGTACATCTGGCAGTAGTTGTCTAGGTTGTTCTATATCCCTATAATGCTTCAAGGAGTCGATCAACCCAATCTTTGAGGTGTATCTTGAAAGTTTTGGTGATGATGGCCTCAAGGATCTTGTTAGTCCTTTCCACTTGTCTATTGGCCTATTAATGATATGTTGTTGTTACCCTTTTCTTGATCTTGTAAGTGTCCATTAATTCCTCAATAAGCCTTGAAGTAAATTGAGTTCCTATGTCGATCACTATCTCTCGAGGTATCCTGAACCTTGTGAAAATATCTTCATAGATAAATTCCACTACTACCCGTTTAGTTGTTGTCGAGAGTGCTTTACTTTCCATCCATTTTTAACATAATCTATGTAGACTAGGATGTAAGAGTTATAGTCATAAGGGGGGTTTATTAGCCCCATAATATCAATGGAGCATATGTAAAAAGATTTCAGCACTAGCTAAGGCGGTAGCGACATCTCGTATTCATGTGCTAGTCTACCGATGTGATGGAAACTATCACAAATCTTCACATATTCCTTGGCATCTTAAAATATAGAGGGCCAATAATACTCCTAATGAAATACCATGTATCCAATTCTTTTATCAGTGAAGTGGCCCCCACATGGGACATCATGGCAAACTTTCAATATTTCATATACCTCATCTTCATGTACACATATTTTGATAATCAAGTGAGATCTAATGCAAGAAAGAAAATCATATATCCATGAGAATCTTCCACTTTGTCTAATTCCTTTATCGCTCTTTCAAAATCAAGTGATGTGGAAGCTTTTCTGCAACCAAGTAGTTAGAGACATATGCAAACCATATATATTTAGTAAATATTGTAAAGAGATGTTCATTAAGAAAGGAATCTTCTATTGGGGGCTCAATTTTCACTAGATGTCAATCTAGAAAGAAAATCAACGACTGCATTATCCTTTTGAGCCTTATTTAAGATGGTAATTTCAAAATCTGGCAATAAAAGAAAACATCTAGCAACTCTAACATTAGTGATTGTTTTTCTCATTAAGTACTTAATAGTAACATGATTAGTATGTAAGACTACAAGATATCTTGTAATATAATTTTATTTATTCCATGAATAACAAAAAGAAATTATTTTGTGTTCACTTTGTAATTCAATTATGTCAATTTAAAAGGCGTGTCTAGGGAGTCCATAATTTGGCCTCGAAGCAGGAATATTCTTTTTATTTCCAAGAAATTTAAGCATAATGATACAAATAGGTTCAACTTTATGCCCAAAATTCGAAAGGTTGAAATTTATAACCCCGATTTCTCAAACTTAATTTATGAAACTTAACGAGGATTTTTTTTTAAGGACAGACAATTCAAACGCCTAGCATCAAATTCTATATGACCTGGAGATCCACCATAGCTGCAAAGACAGTGTAGCAGCGCGTAACATAAGAACTTACACAATCAAAGGTGTCTCTTTTCTCCTTGTTTTTCCCATCACGTCATCCCAACTTGCCATCCGCACTGCTGTACGCATGATTCCATTTGTCAATCTCATGATGAGCAACCATCACAACTGGCTCATCAATCACTCTAACACTTATAACGTCTAAAATAGTGGCAGGAATCCATCTAACCTACAACAACAATATTCTAATTTGAGAAAATTGATGATTACATGCAGATTTTGTAGCACAATTTCAGCAATTTGATGATTTGATGATTGGCGGCAACATGAACGCAAGAAATCACGATTCAACCATTCACCAGCAGCAACAACAAATAGGATTACCTGCTGGGCTTTGCCAGCAACAACGATTCATCCATTCACCGTGAATTTTCTGGATGATGTATTTTTATGTACATTGTAAATTTCTTTAGCTTTTCTCCCCTGCCATGAAAATTCAATGAATAATCTTTTGCGATGGGGATAATAAAAAAATGGTAATGTGAACCACCTATGCAAATGGAACACTTGTTTGAGAATGGTGGAGGAGTTGCATAGCAATTCAAGGAGGAAAGTGATATTGATATTTGTGTTGAGAAATCCCCAACAAATCATCAAGAATTGTAAAGATGACTTGATCAAAAACTGAATTCATACATGACAGGCATCCAATGACTTCTTAAGTGATGTGTTCACCATATGCATCTGCTACCCGAGCATCCAATATTAAAATATGTTGCAAAGATCTCAAAAATTCATCTGCAAGAGCATAATTCTATTTTGGTTGTTTTGAGTAATTGCAAGTAATAATTCAAGGTAGAAAACAACAACGTCTTCATATTCAGGTGAAGTAGTACCCTTCTATGGTCTACCTGCTACCCAAATGAGGGCCCTACGATGAACAAAATGGTTTTGGCCATAAGTACGTCTATGAAAATTATTTCCAGCTTCTTAAGGCAAACGAAAATGTTGAATTTTGAATTCAAACTAATCACTTGGAAACAACATATCATATGAATCCTTTCCACCCTTCGTTTGTGTCCATGTGGAAATGGCACGCCCAAGTTTATGTAGTCTTCAATAACTCTAATACCAAGTTTTGCAACACAGTCTTTGCATGAATTAAAAACCGTTTTTTTTTCAACATGCAGGTTGCCAAATAAGGCCCCAGAGAACCCCACATATCTCCTGATTGATTACAAATTGGCGCAAATAATTGACGGGTTTTATAATTACCCCTATTCTGAGAAAAACCCACATTTTATTTTTTAGAAATTCTGGATAGAAATCGAGTTTTAAAATGACATTTCAAAATTGCTATGCGAAATGCTATGATGAAAAACGTTTTCCATCTTGAACAAGTGCAAAACACTCTTGGAGGCTTGACATCATCACATTGGTGACTAGGACTATAAAATTTTCCTCACTGACATATGAATAGGACAAAATCTTTAAGGTTCTATTTTTAGTGCAAGGAAGGATCTCGGAGCTCTATTTTTTTTTACAAGATTATCTGTGCTCTCATACCTCTGAATAAGGGTTGTACCTACACCTTTTACCACCATTGCTTGGATTATGTATATTTAGTGCAGATTAAATTAGAAATTTGTGTCGTTAAGGTATAAAAGTTGTGACAATAAAAACCTACGGAAAGGGTGGAAAGTCTTGTTATCTTATGAATTGGGAATTCCTCTTTGGAAGACCTTTTCTGCCTTGGATTGACTATGTACACTGGGACTCTACTTGAATGAGTTATTTGTGTTGTTTTTGCAGAGATCTTTCAAGCAAATCAGCGAAAGGACTTATCTATTGGTGCATTAGGCATGCTGAGATTCTTGACACCACAAATCTACAATGCCAAGCTTTTACATGCACATTCCATGAGTCATCAAACACAAACAGGAAGTTGATTTATTTATTATGGTTATTGTTTTTATTCAAAATAGATTGTATTAACATCATGAATTAGACTAAAATTATGCTTTTGATATTCCATAATCTGTTTCATTTTAGCATACAGTATTTGCGTAAGAATCAGGAAGGGAATGGCCATCTCTTCTTAAACAAACTTATGTTCTTTATGCCAAGTTTTTTTAGCAGGTTTCGGATGATCAATGGATCATTAAGGAGATTAAATTTTGACAACAATTGGTCTTCAAAAGACTAATTTCATGAGAAATTCTAAAGAACAAGTCCATGATCATAAACAGGATTTCCAGAAAATTACAAATTCTTGTAACTTCCTGTAAGGGTTTAATTGTTTGATATGTTTCATGACAGATTAGCAAATTCGAAGAGCTGGGGTTTGTTCCTAAATGTACAAGGATGGTGAAATACCTATCCACACTTGAATTTGACGTCTACAAGTGGCTGGTCAACGCTGGTCAAACTCAGCTATTTTAGAAAAAAAAATATCCAGAACTATTATTTGTTAATCTTGAGATTTTTCGACCACTTTTGAAAAATTGTAAATCCCACCACTTGTCAAAGCATACATAATTCACTTTTTCCCAGCAAGAGTCATTATCCATTTCTCATGATCCACATACACTTCATTACATTTTCATCAATGTTAACCCACCAATAAAACCAATGAAGCTCATCTACAAGCTTTTTGTTCCACTTTACATATTCATTGTCAGTTTCCTTTTTCCTGCACTTGCAAATAGAACCTTGCGTCCATACACGATTGGGTCCATAGTCATTGAGTCTAAATATTTTTCTAAAAACACCTTGAAGCTTGCATTCCTTAAGGGCAAGCTATCATTGTCGATAAACAAAGGGAATATATCAATGTCCCTTGTTCATCGGATCTTCTAAGTATTCTACAACAACAAATTTATTCATACTTAGAAAGATGTGTTTGGGGCATCTTGACTCTCATCCACATCAAAGATGGGAGCTCTTGTGTTGACTAGTGGAATCCATCAATGGCCACTAAGTCAACAATTTCTTGTTATGTTCGACACCGAAACATTTATTCATATGACAAGAAATGTGCCAATGAGCGGATTCCGTTGAAGACTTGAAGACCAATCATTCTGTAGCAGACGAAGCATAATTACATTCATTACTTTTTAGTTTCTTTGATGTAAATGACTTGAGAACAAATCAATAAATAAGGCTGGGGGGGAAGTATAAATTCTAAATTTTGTATACCTTCCAAGCCTTATACATTTTCAGCTGCATTCAGCAGCAAACTCCGAACATTCAAAAGAAGATCCAGCAGCAAATGCAGCAACATTAAAAGATTCACTTTTTCGACTTCATCCACCATTTTCACAACGAAGTGAAGAAGACTATGATTAGAATTTTACAGCCACACATGCACAACTCTCATCCATTTTTGAAAGGGTAAGTTGAGGTATGATATTTTTCTAACTTTTAACCATTTAATTTCTTGAAATCTAGAATGATAATTTTTGGAAAAACTTCCTTTTCTCATTTCATAAGATTGCCAAAACCATCAGTTTGGGGGGGGATACATTTACATTCATACTTTGTCACATTCATATTTTTCCATATTCATATATCACATTCTAAAACCCACATACCTTCAAAATATATTCACTATTACATGAGCATATAAATGGCTTTGTAAAAAGTACTTAAAAGCTAATTGGATGCAACACAATCATGGTTGTTACACAAGAACCAACCATGATGCATTCCAACAAAATAGTTTTCAATGAAAATCAAATTATCATGATGCAAAGATCATACATTAAAATTGAATGCAACAAACAAAATATGGTTGACACACAAGAACCAACAAAGTTGTAATTCATCAAAAACACTTTGCAA
Organism: Pinus taeda; assembly: GCA_000404065.3. Classification (NCBI taxonomy): domain Eukaryota; kingdom Viridiplantae; phylum Streptophyta; class Pinopsida; order Pinales; family Pinaceae; genus Pinus; species Pinus taeda. The sequence goes on from APFE030719427.1 coordinate 171,866, forward strand.
AAGTCAAGTAAATGATATCATGCAAAGCTTAAGCCAAATCTCAAGTATCAAAAAGTAATGTAATAGATTGCATGACGACATGCAATACCTTCAGCTTGGGGGTATGTTGGGCCTAAGAATTATCCTTAAAATACATCCACTTTCACTCCATTCACACCTTTTCTCACCTCTATTCCACCACCATGTCATCACATTAGCTTCATTTTCATCATTATATGGGTTATCCTTGTGTTTTCGAAAACATTATTAAGTCTTCGTATTTTTAAGAGAATTTGTGGTTAAAATTTAGAAAATAATATCCATATACTTATGCCTAACCATTAGAGTGAGTTTGTTGACATGTGTAGGTACAAAGGAAGCTTCCAAGGCATCTTTATGTGGCACTCTATGTTCAAATTCGAATTTGAGGAGATCATGGACCTCATGGAGAAGATCATGGACCTCGTGGAGGAAATCATGGAGGATAGAGTTATGTTTCACCATTGGTTGAGAAATATGTGGAACAAAGGAGGGAATAGTGGGTCTATATTTATGAGTTTGTTATCATAGCTTCTGTATAAATAGGAGTGTTATCTCCTTCATTTGTAATCTTCATTTTTTTAGTAATCTTAACCTTTAGAATCTTAGAACCTAGTAGAATTTAGAATAGTTTTGGTTAGGATCATATGAGCTTTTAGCCATTGCACTTTGAAGATTATGATGAATAAAAGGGAGCTTCTTTGATCCTCTACATTTGAATTCTCTTTTGGTGTGCTTGTGAATCCTTGGAAGGATCCCCATTGCCTAGCAAGTACACTTTTATTTTGGTAGGCTTTTATTTTATGTTTGTTTGTGAATTTCATTAGATTAAATTATTAGGTTCATATGTTTGAAATATTAATGAATGAACTTTCGTAAGAAAGTACTAATGTTTCCTTCAATGAATCTGATTTGTTATTTAATGTTTGATTTCATTAGTTTAAGTTACTGATTTATATGCTTGAGATATAAATGAATAGTCTCTAGTAAGAGAGCTTTAATATTTCATGCAATCAAGCAGAATTAGGTTTTGTTGATTAAGATGGTTAGAAATGTTAATGAGCAGTCTCCTTTAAGGGAGCTTTAATATTTTTTACACTTATCACAATGTCTTTTAATTTTTAGACTGCATTTTGTTAAATGACTAAATGGATGTTGGAGATCCTAATGAAAAACCTCCTGTAAGGGAGCTTTGGCATTTCTTCAGCTAGCTTAGCTTAGTTTGTCTCTAAATCCATATATATTGGATGATCCTCGAAGTTTACTTACCTGGATTGATAGTAAATGAAACTCTAATTTGCATCCGCATTTTAGACCAAACATGTAGCATCTAATGCATCTACAAATATGTGGAAGGAGAGGGACCAATTAGGTCCTCTCAGAATAGTAGCTTGTGATACTTTGTACTTTAGTTCCTCAAAGGCATGTTGGTAGATTCATATCAACAAAAAATCATATTTTTTGTTAAGTAAAACAAATAATGGATGAGCTATCTGTGAAAAATATTTAATAATGTGACAATAGTAACCAACATGATCTAGGAAACTTTGTACTTCTCTTTGTGATTGTGGAATGAGCAGGTTGAGTATTACTTTAATCTTCTTTAAATCAACTTGGATGTAATTGGCTAATATATGATGCCCTAATATAATTTCCTTAGTCAACATCATCTCCCACTTCTCATTACTAAAGGAAACATTTTTTTCGCGTACACCTTATTAAAGTTTTCTCCAAATTATCAAGGATTTCATCAAATTCATTGCCATAATTGGTAAAATCATCCATGTGTATTTCCACACAATTATGGAAAAGGTTAGAGAATAAACCTATTATTGCTCTCTAAAATGTGGATGGAGCATTGCATAATCCAAACGAAAAGACATGATAGGAAAATGTCCCACATGGATAGGTGAATGCAATTTTATCTACGTCCTCAAGAGTGACATGGATTTGATTGTAATCAGTGAACTCATTGAGGAAAGAAAAGTACTTTCTTTCCTATGAGCGCATCCAAGTAATGGTCGATGAATGGAAGAGGGAAATTATCTTGTATGTTGCTTTATTGAGTTCTTTGTATTCCACATAGATCCTCCACTTAACATACTTTTTCGGGACTATGAAAAAGGGGAGACTTATTGGTTGCCAAAAATTAGGTAGATAAAGCCAGTCGTGAGCAACTTTTGCAACTCCTCTTTCACTATTTGATTCAGTGCGGGGCTCATCCTATGATAAGGCTATCAAATGGGTTGATATAATTCCTTAATGTAATTGTGATGTGTACACAAGTCGAGATGGATTCTCTTCATGTCTGAATAATTCTAATGAAAAGCATCATTGGGCTTTTGCAACAATTTAATTAATCACTCTGTTTACTATGTTGTCAGTCCTTGATTAATATTCAAGGTTTCACCAAAGTTGATTTGAATCGTATCTAAAGCTGACCCTTGGTATTCTTTAGCTGAGGACTTGTGTTTGAGAGGTGAAGCACTTTTCAAGGCTAGAGAGACTTGAACATCAGGCTTCATTATGTGGTTAATAATGTGTGTTAGAGGATAAGGAGGAGGAGGAGGAAATGAAATCATTGATTTTCATCATCTTTAGTTTTCTCCATAATGGAAAGATATTAGTCAATACTGAGGACTTGATGAGCTACCCCTTCCTCATCACTATCCATCCTATCAACCTAGAAGGGTGTTTCAAGATCTACATTAAGCTTAGCGGGAGGATATAAGATCAAATTTTTAGTAGAGGTGTCATGGGATATTTTCATACTCCCATATATGCAGTCGATAAATGCATCTACATTAGCCATCCAAGGCCACCGAAGGATTAGACGGTATCCCCATAGAATTGATTTAGGCTAGAGAACCATAAATTTGGTGGGATATTCCCACAAGTCTAAAGACATTATTATGTTTTACAGAGTTTCTTCCAATTGAATTATTGATCTATCAGCCAGTTGAAGCAAATTGGGGGTTTTTCTGAGGCTGGAGAGTTCGAAGGCCTGCATCATTTCCCACATCATAATATTAATGGTGTTACCCAAGTCAATTAATTTGTTTAGAATAACAATATTATTGATTTGTTTGTTAACAACTAGGCTATTAGGATCAAAATATTTTTCCAAGAGGACTCCCCTCATCATAAGATATGACACTTTGTCCATATCATGGATTGTTTGGATCTCTTTCCTTTTTTGGTTGGGCCTCCTCAAATAGAGTTTCCTCACCACTTTTGAGAAAAATACCATATATTTAATAACTTGAAAAAGCAGGATCTTGACACACACACTCTTGAGCTCCCCCAAGAAATCAAATTCTAGTTGTGTTACAATATTTTCTTGATTTAGTTTTTTAGGGTAAGGTAGTTCTTAAAGTTTAGGGCTTACGTGCTTGGTTTCTAAAGGTTAAGGAGAAGACTCATGCTCAATTTATTTATTTCAATCTTCCCATTGAGATCTTTAATATGCACGGGATAATACTTTTTAGTCAATGTCTTCTCATATCTACGGTGGATTCCATGGCAGTGTAGGGAAGATATGGAGTAAGCCAAGTAGGTTGCAAGCCCAACAAATTATGCTAGTTGAGCCAAACCATAATTATTGGGGTTAGCCATGGCTTTATAGGTAATTGTAGTCATGGAGGGTGGAGGTGGATGCTTGCATTTGAGGAGGGGGTTACAGAGGTAGCTAAGTAGGGGTTTGTTGAGGGCCTCCATATGTAGGATTTTTCCATCCATGCTGCTAAATTTGTTGAGGGGAAGGAGGAGAATCCATCCATGTTTGAAAAGTAAGCACCACTACTGAGAGGAATACTACATGGAAGGGTTATTCCAATAAGAATTAAATCTTTGGGATGGATCTTGGATCATACCTTATGGATTTTGTGGCCATGGTCATTCTTGTGCAACAAAAAAAGTTGTTCCATCTCTTTCAATTCTTAATAAAAAACTTTTAGTATGGGTAGATATGGGAAGCTACTTGAAATATTCTCTTCAATACATATGGCACAAATTTTGATTTGATTTAATGGTAATTCCTTCAACGAAAGTTTTCTTCTATATTTTTGTCATAATATTGATAATGTTAATTCTACCTCCTTCTTATTCGCCTGCAAGGTATCTATTTGGGAGCTTAGTGTGCTTAACATATTGATTTTGAATGGTTTTCAGACCTAGGGTTTGAAGCTGGACAGGAATAGGGTCAGGATAGTAGAACTGTTCAGGAGGGGACAGATCCTGACCCGACAGATGGTAAACGAGGGGTCCATAGGGACCCCCACATACAAACAAATAATCATGAATAAACAGCCAGCTCAAGAAGGGGTGCAGATATTAGGGCTTGAAAGGTCAAAGCCATAGGTAGGAACCAGCAAGGATAGAAATGAAAATGGGGAAAAGGTGGAGCAGTCTGCTCATAAGCTGAAAGGGAAAGAGAGTAACCGAAGAGCCAATGGTAATATCAAAGCAAAGGAGGCGCAGGCCAACCTCGCACAGGAGAATAACCAAGAGAAGGAGAAAGAGAACAATGAGAACACCGCTCCGGAGAAAGAAAATGAGGCAAGGAAGAACACTCAAGAAAATATCACTGACAAACCCACTCAGGGACCATGCAAACCAAAAGTGGCAGAGGTCCTAAGAGTGGTGCTAACAGACCCTGAAATACAAGCCTACATAGACCACATGACTAAGCATGCAGTGATCTGCAAGTTCATGGGACTGTGGCCAACGAAAAGAGCATTATATCAATGGATAAAACAACAATGGAAACCCAAAGGAGATGTCAGTCTGCATCTAGGAGAAAAAGGTTTCTTCACAGTTGTTTTCTCCAATCTGGAAAACAAGGACAAAACATTTGATGGAGGCCCCTACTTTTTTGCTTCAGCAGGCCTCTACATGAAACCTTGGAAACCCAACTTTGTGCCAGAGAAGGAGACCTTCACGCAGGTCCCAGTCTGGATTCGCCTCTCCGCACTCCCAATAGACTATTGGGGCTATGCTACTCTTAAACAAATAGGTGACAAGTTAGGGACGTTTATCAAAGCTTCAGAGGCCACTCTGCAAAGAAGATACACCTCCTGTGCTCGGATCTGTGTGGAAATGGACATCTCAGGAGCATTGCATGAAGGTTTGTGGCTGGAATACAGAGATGAGGACTACTTCCAAGCTATTGACTATGAGAAAATTCCATTTCGTTGCATAAAGTGCCATCAGCACTGACACTTAATTAGGGAATGCCCTTTAAACAGAGCAACGGAAACACATAAGGAGGAACAGGAAGGAAAGTTCAGAGACACTTTTACTCGACCGAGAGCAAAACAGAGAGCAAACAGGAAGCGACCAAGAAAAACAAGCGCAACACGAACTAACACAAGGAATGCCTTTGAAGTATTGGAAACCGAAATGGACTTAGAGGACCATAACAAGGAGAACAAGAGCAGTGAATCAAACAAAGCATCAACAGAAGTAGTGACCAAAGGCATGGAGGAGGATAATCCAAACAGCACTAAAAAAGATCAAGAAGGCATAGAAGGAGCAGATGAGGACTCAGAAATGTTTATAAGTGACATAGGTAGTGAGGAAATGGAACTCCATCAGGTTTTAGGGCTGGAAGGAGTTAATCTACCAGATACGTTGGAAGACTAGAGAAAGAAGGGGATGGAAAACATATCGGAAGAGGAAGTCAGGAAAATCAATGAAATACTCATAGCCAAGCAAAAGGCAAAGTTGGAGATGCGAAACAGGAAACTGGGCACAGCAAAAGGAATGGGACTCCGAACAAAAAGTGTACTTCAAACAACCTCTGGCTCCAAACAAAGGAATAAAAGAGGACGCAAATCCAATAATAAAGCACTGCAGGAAATGGGACATGTGCTCTTAAACTCTGGTAAGATGAAAGCTCTAGAAGCCTTCTCTCTTTGATCCTAAATCTTTATGCATTAAAATGAAGGTCATATCTTGGAATGTTAGAGGGCTCAACGGCCAAACAAAATAGAGTCTGTTAAAAAGGAAGGTCCAAAAGGAAAACCGGATATTATTTTTGTACAAGAAACTAAATGTGCGAGTAATATTATTAAAGATGTAAGCAGGAAGTTAGGTAGACGAATGGAATATATGGAAACAGACAGTCATGGGTGGGAGGGAGGTTTAGTGACTTGGTGGAATCCTCATGTAATCAAAATCCTCTCCTCGGAGGCCACCAGACACTTCATAGCCTTAGAATTTCAAATAATAGGCAACTCAGAAACCTACTTGTGCATCAACGTCTACAGACCTCAAAGGTTAGAAGAAAAATTCATGTTCCTAAGATCTTTAATGAATGTGAAGCTTAGATATACCAGAGTGAAAGTAATTATAGGGGGACTTCAATATGATAACCTCGCTATCAGAGAAAAAGGGAGGAATCAGGAAGCTAAACAAGGATTCTGAAGCCTTCCTAGATTTCATAGTGTCAGCTAAATTAGTCGATATTCAACCCAGGAGTGGAGCTTACACTTGGAACAACAGAACGGGAGGGGAAAGGCAAATCGCCTCTCGTCTTGACAGATTTCTTGTATCTGAAAGTCTGTTGTTGGAGGGTGTAATAGTAGACTCTGACATTCTTCCCTGTGGAGGGTCGGATCATTGGCCAATACCACTGATGGTTATGATACAGGGTACGCCTAGAAATAAACCTTTTAGGTTTGAGAAATTTTGGCTGGAACACCCGAACTTCATTCAATTTCTCGAGAAGTGGTGGCAGGAACCATTGGACATCAGAGGTACCAAAATGTACAAACTTCAAGGCAAACTGAGACACATCAAAAACAAAATCAAAGAATGGAATACAAAATTATTTGGAAACATATTTAAGGAAAAAGCCAAGATAGAAGAGAAACTAGAGAAGATACACAAAGATTGGATTATGGGGGACAGTAACCCAGACACGGCAAACAAAGAAATTTTTTTAATGCAACAATGGCAAAATCGGTGCCAACAGGAAGAAATCCTTTGGAAACAAAAATCTAGGATACAATGGCTCAAGGAAGGAGAACAGAACACCAAGTTCTTTCACAGATCGACACTGGATTATAAAGGGGTCAATAAGATCCCCAGTCTCAAAAATGGACAAGGGGATCTCATTGAGAATCATCAAGGAATTTCTACCCTGTTAACTGAACATTTCAACAGCATCGCTCAGGAACCAGAGATAGACAGAACAGAAGCCATTGCTGATCTCATCAAATCTATTCCCAAGTCAATTTCTAATGAGCAAAACCTTGTGTTGACTAGAGAAATCTCCTTAGAAGAAGTGGAGGAAGCAGTGAAGGATATGCCTAATGACAAAGCGCTTGGACCTGATGGCTTTACCATCAATTTTTAAAAGGCGTGTTGGGAGATTGTTAAGATGGAGGTCTAGGAAGTGGTGGAGGATTCTCGGCGTTCTGCCTCGATTCTCAAATCTCTAAATTCTACCTTCCTAGCCCTAATCCCCAAAGAAGAGGAAGCCATTACCCCTGCAAAATTCTGACCCATTGCTTTATGTAACGTTCTTTATAAGATCATCTCTAAGGTCATAGAAAATAGATTGAAACCCATTCTTCCAGGCCTCATTTAAGAGGAACAATCGGGTTACGTTGAAGGAAGACAAATTCTGGACAATATCCTATTGGCACAGGAGATGATTCATACACTTCACTCCAGGAAAGTGGCAGGCATGATGATGCAACTTGACTTATCAAAGGCTTATGACAAAGTCAACTGGAACTATCTGGAAGCTATCTTGACAGCTTTCGGGTTTGCTAATTAGTGGATCAAATGGATTTTAGCCCTAATCAAATCGGCCAGATTCTCCATACTGGTTAATGGAGCCCCTGCCAACCAATTCTCCCCCTCTCGAGGACTCAGACAAGGGGACCCCCTGTCCCCTTTACTTTTTGTTATTCTGATGGAAGGTTTAAGCAGGCTTATACGAAGAGCTAAGGAGGAAGGAAAGATCAAAGGACTGCAACCTCTGCCCTCCATTCCAGCCACCACTCATCAACAGTTTGTTGATGATACAATGCTACATGGATCTCCAACAGTTAAAGAAGCCCAGGGTTATAAAAGGATCCTAAATCTTTTCAGCGAGGCGTCAGGTATGGAAATAAATTTTTCTAAATCCACTATATTATTTTTTAATACGCATTTAGTTGTACAGAAGAATCTCTCGCGCATTCTGGGCTTCCGAAGAGGCAATCTGCCTTCAAGGTACCTAGGATCTCCTTTAACAGATAAAGCATGGCAAAAATCTCATTGGGAGAAGATCTTAGCTAATCTGGAGAAAAGATGTTAGCACTGGACTCATAGGGCCCTCAATTTTGCTGGTAGGCTAGTCCTTACCAAAGTGGTTCTGCAAGCTATTCCGCAATACTTGCTCTCCGTAATCCCGGCACCCCAAGGAGTCCTTCAAAAAATGAGAGTTATACATAGAACTTTCCTATGGATAGGAAATGCAGAGAAAAGAAAATGGGCTCTAGTAGCATGGAACAAATTATGCAAACCTAAGCACTTAGGCGGGTTAAACCTTCTAGATCCATTCACTATCAATAGAGCCTGTGGGGCCAAACTATGGTGGAAATGGATGAAAGAACCTAATTTACAGTGGGCTAGACACTGGAAGGAGAAATACGCTCCAACACAAAGCATCCAAGATTTAATAAGAATGCCGGAAAGTCCAGAGGGATCCCCAATCTGGAACCTGGCAAGGAAAAATCGGGAAATCATACAAGAGAACAACTTCTAGGAAATCCGCAATGGAGAAACGGCCTTCTTTTGGGAGGATGCTTGGCAAAAACTTCCCAAGTTAGAAAGGCCAGAGTTTGCAGAAATACAAAGAAAATTTCAAGAGCAGGGGAAGCTAACGATTCACCACTATTGGTCTCCTAATAACAGAGACTCAGAATGGAGGAGCTGGGCAATCAGGGAAGTAGAGAATACAGAAGAGGGGAACAACAATGCCAGCAACCTGCACAATATGTTAGATAAAAGGAAAATTAGGAAGGCAGTGGACAACGACCAACTCAGATGGGGGAAGCAAGGCGGGGGTAACTTCACGCTCAAAGAGGCCAGAAATTGCATCGAAAACGTAGAGCAGATGGAAAAGATTTCTTGGAGTAGCAAGGTTTGGGACTCCCAACTATGGCCAAAAATTAGAACCTTCCTTTGGCTTCTAATGCACAGGAAGACTCTGACATGGGAAAATCTCCGTAAGAAAGGTTTTTACGGACCTTCAAGATGCCCGCTATGCAACATGGAAGAGGAGACTATGAATCATCTCTTCAATACATGTGACTCAACAAACACTCTATGGAATTGGGGGGAAAACATCATGCAGTAGATGGACAAAACCAGAGATTCCATCCAGGAGACCATCGAGAAATGGAGAGGTAATTTTTCCGGTAATCAAAGGGTAAACACAATTTGGAAGATAATACCAGGGTTCATAACCTGGACAATATGGAAAGAAAGAAACAGGAGGGTATTTCTTAACAAAACTAGGAACATCACCCATTCTTTCGAGATTATCAAGTAAAATATAAAACAGTTGGTTATGGTCAAATGTAAAACAAAGAAAAAAGATAAAACTTTGAACAGTGATTTACGAATATTGAAAATATTTAACCTGGACAGGGGAACAGAGATTGCAGCAGTAAGTCGTCAACAGGAGCTCGGAACCACTCTAAGCATCTGGAAGCGACCACCAACTGGCTTCCTCAAGCTGAACTTCGATGGGGCATCGAGAGGCAATCTTGGTCTAGCGGGCATTGGAGGCATCATAAGGGACAACGAAGGGGAAATTATACATATCTACAACGGAGCCTTAGGGGAAGGGACGAATAATGAGATGGAATTTACAGCAATGGAACAGGGTCTCAGAATTTTGAGAAACTTACAAGCGGGAGCTGCAGTAATTGAGGGGGATTCCCAGCTTCTATCAGAGCAGCTAGAAGATTGTATGCAGGAGAAAAGGCAAGTAAGGTAACGCAACACTGGCGATTGGCAAAAGTGACAGAGAACATAGCATAACACTTAGGGTGGCTGAAAGGTTTAGTCTTTTAGGAAGTACGCCACAAGGCCAATACTGTAGCAGACCACTTGGCAAACGTCGAAATAGAGAACCCCACCAAGATTTGAGACAGCTGTTGGCAGGACGTCAGCTGCTCGGAATCAAAAAATAAATGTACCCTTCTCTCGAGGCAGGATTTGATGAGTGAAAGGTAGGATCGAGCGAGCGGGGTTCGACGCGAGCATAACGATATGATGATGATAATCGTGTGTGCTGTTGAGAGTATTAAAGGATTGCAGGAGTATGAAGGACGGACTGGACAGGAGCATTCAATGCTCAAGCAGGAGAAGGTAGAACTCAATGGAACTATGATCACGAAAGGAGATCGCCACCGTTGCCATTACGGAAGATGGGACACCTGGAGAAATAAGGAAAAGATCAGGAAAGGTGATCGTAGAGGCAGAGCGTCGGATCATCAATGGAATTACAACCCATTAACAAGAAATAATGATGATCTGATAGGAAAGCAACTGGGTAGGGGGCGAATTGTTTCCGGTTTCTCTTGCAGCTCCATCTATTTAAAGGTCAACCCGGGCATCAAAAAGGTCACCATTTCTTTAAGAGGCAAGAGAAATATCGTATCATGAATCCTCAAGGCGCAAGGTGATCAGTTATTTGCAGGAGGGACTATGGTGAGTGAGGGGAGCAGGGATGCCTCGGCAAATCGAGAATTGAAAAGAGCCAGAGCAGTGTATGAGACTCGAACTTCTCAAAAGGAGAAGTGGAAGATTGAAGAGTTAGAGGCCATCGTTAGTGAAGAAGAGAAGAATCTGGAACCGCAAGAGGTGGAAAAGGACATGGACTGGGTGCAGAACCCCTGCACAGTTACAACGCAGGCTACGCAATTTGTGAGAACTCAGACTGAAATGTGGAGAATGAAGACCATGCTGGCTAAGGCCATCAGCATGCAAGGGGATTACGCCAGTCAGGTGCGGCAAGCCCAGCAAACAATCGCGGTCACAAATGAGGAACACATGGCCATTCTAGAAGGATTGGAATTCAAAATCAGCAGCCTCGAACAGCAATTCGATACGGTCTTGAAAAAAATCTCTATTCTCATCAGTCTTCTGAGGCACACCATCAATCAGGATGCCCGGAATGTAGGGGAATCTACGGAGGGGCACAAAAGAAATCAACATAGTGCTCTTCCCTCGCCATCTCAGGCAAGCCAGGCCAAGGCGTCGACAGTATAGGAAACCTCCAAAAATTACATAGTTCTGGACACCTTCTGAGTCTCAGCGGTCTGTCATGAATGTTTTCTTGTTGTTTTTATTTATGTTCATGTCTGTGGTTTTTTGGTCAACTTTAGTTATGGGCTCCTCTTCTGCTGCCCTCAGACCTGTATGGAATTGGATAGAAGCAATTTCAATTTTTGATGAACCCCATTCCTCTGCCACCCTGCGTGGTGTGCTCCGGGGTTTAGTGGTAGTCTTTATGCCCAACGATTAGTAGAAGGAGGTCTGTGTTTGATCTGGCATAATTTTTGTAAACTATGTATTTTTTATCTAATATAACAAGCTGATTTACACAAAAAAAAAAAATATTGATTTTGAAGTTCTCTATCATGTTTCCAATTTATACTTTAGTGACTGCTCTACTAGTGGTCCTATCGATCCTAGCCAGTTAGAAGTTTCTTGTGAGTATCATTGAAAGAGTTCTATAATGCCATTGTAATTTTGTTGTGAGATATATCCCTCTACTCATCAGGTTAAGGAGTTCTATATAATCATTTTTTATGCCTTGCAGTGATAATATACGAAGCGTCTTCTAAGACAAGTCTCCTTTCCTTTCTCTTTGCATAATTTAGTGGGATATCTCAACATAGTCTTCAAGATTGTCGTCTTCATGTTGGATCATTTGGAAGGCTTATTCTCTTCACTCCTTGTCCTTGTAATAATATTGATAGTTTTCCAGGAAAAAAAATCATTTGCACTGATGTCTCGATGTTATCCTACCCCAAGTCCATGAAATAATGTAATAGCCTTTAAGGGTAGCAAGGAAGAGTTTCAATTTATATGCATTGAAGATATAGTTATAGCTTCTACAAAACATGTCAAACTTAAATAGAAACGTGTCAGGTTCTTCTTCTGAGAGACCATGAAAATTTGGCAAGGCTAAATGTAGAAATTGTTTCATCTTAGTCTTCTCCTTTGATTCTTTTATGTAGAATCTAAAGGAAGAGGACTAATCCTACTTAACTTTGTGGCCTATTTCTTCCAAAGACATATCTTCCTCTTCCAAGGGTGCCTTGGGAGATTCATGAAAAAACAATTCTATGTGGATTTATTTATCAGGAAAATATTATGAGAATAGACGTGTTATAATAGGAGTAGAAGATGAAGGTTGCACGCATTTAGATTCTAATTTGAAGGATTTAGAATTCTATTTGTCCGATGAACTTTTTGTAGGAGCCAAATTACATGGTTTGATTTACCCTTTTTCATTATGACTTGAACTATTAGTTTGAGGGAGAGTTTTGAAAAATCTACCAAGTTGATCTCTATTCCTAGGAATCTAACAAGTCATTTTGTAAAAAACAAAATGTTGAAAAATAAAAATAGAAAATTAGTGAATCAGATAATGTTGAAAGAAATAAATATATTAAGTAGCTAGATAATAGCAAGTAAAATCACACAATAGCTAAATAAATCAAACAATGCAACAAAGACTGTACTATTGAAAATTCCTTGAAAACAATGCCAAAATGATAGGCCTTTTAATTACCTTTCCAATTTCTTAGAGATACAACCAAAAGATTATTAATTTAATTGTCAACCTAAGGTTCATAAGGGGAACTTGCGAAATGTTTTTCATCACATATGCTAGTATAATCTTGTATGTGTTTGGAGTTGCAATAACTAAATGATTGTCACAATTCGAGATATAAATATTTTTATACGAGTCACCAAGTAATATAAATCACACCACACTTACAGGAACGTAAAGACACACTCTCTAATCTATGTTGTAGGAAAGAAAATCATTCTTGCAAGAAAATAAATCACATTAACATATAAATATGACTTGCTTAAGAATTAAAATGATCTTGGTTAATGTAATTAATACGTAGTTGCATGTGCAATTAAATGCATTCAATCACAACCTACTAATTCACACTTTCTTGTAAATAAAATGTAACCATAAACCTAATACTTGATAAAATAGCCACTCCAAACTATTCAAGAAAATAGAGTTGTTATAATGTTGGAAATAGAGTAATTTTTAATATTGTAGCAGAGTTGCAACAATAGGAGTTGTAGTAACAACCCTAACTCAAGAAATGTTGTAAGTCCTTCATGAAATTGATTAATGAGTAAATGAATATAACAATAACACTTGACATGTAGTAATAAACTTATAGTTCAGAGCTAGAGTTGTAGCAATTAGTAGTTTAGAGTTGCGACGATATGAAAAATAGAGTAAATTTAGAAATAGAGAGAAACATAAATTACAACTATATCTACATGATGTATATAGATAATACCTAGTTAAGGAGGGGGTTGTACCTCTTTGGACAAGGCACTAAAAAAAAAAAAAAAAACAACAACAACAACAACTGTGAATGCTCAACACACCATTACTTGAACTTGAGTGGAAAGTAAATTAAATTGCAGAAATGTGGAAAGTATAATAACTTGTTTTCTCTCTCAATTCTCAATTTCTAGTTACCTATCTCAAGGAGAGAAGAGGGGATTTATACAAGATATCTTCTATCTAAATAAATAGAATAGGTGGATTGACTACCATGAGAGTCAGGATGTTCATCTTGTTATATCGATTTCTTCATAAAATAGCAAAAAATGTGCATTAACTAACTTAAGTACGTTGTACGATAGGTGGTGGTTGAGTCATCCACTTTTCATGGTAATACACTTGCCACTATCATCTATATGAGAAACTATTTTTTGACTACTTGACTGGTCAAAAACTGACAATTGGATGGTTGATTGTCGCACTAACACAACAAGTGCAAAGTTGCAGCATTGTCACCAGAGTTATGACAACAACCAAAACAAGGAGTTGCAATAACACAACACTAGCACAAGTTGTAATAGAAATGTTAGGGAATCACAAGTCACAACAATAGGAATCGTAATGTTGGAGTTGCAGCAACAATGACAACAATCCTAAGTTGCAGCTCTTTGCAGTTGCATCCTGAAGTTAGAATTTTAGTGAAAAGGTGTAGCAACAATGAAGAGTTGCAACAACTACGGTCTCATCTTGGAGTTGCAACAACTATGGTCTCATCTCAGAGTTGCAACAACTGAATTTTTCCTAAGAAGAGAGAGTTTCAAAACCTATAGAGAGTTGCAGCCACTATTGAGACACTTATGTTGAGTAGTACTTATGCAGTGTTTGTAACTTGTATGCCATTCTTAGTATATAAAGCCAAAAATTTTCCAAAAAATGCGTAAGAATAGGAATTAAAATGGTGCATACAAGGATATTCATATCTTGACCTAAAATATATCCATATGGATGGAAAAGGTAATACAAACAGATGTAAAGTGAGAAAATGGTTGATGAAACAGTACTAGGCAGATGCTAAAAATATGCCAATTTAGGAATCTATCAACCATCATTTTGGTAAGGGGATTCTCAAGAACCCTTGGACGATGTTAGTATTCAACCATCTTATAGATGTCGCTCGTTCATAAAGGCTCTGACTTAATAAGAAAAGGTCTGACTTTGACTGGTTCAACTTCCATATCATAAGGCTAGGCGTCTTTAAGTAAATATCCCCTGGCTGTATCAAGTGTGATCAGTTGGCTCTCACATACTGTATGGTCTCCTGGTTAGGTTTCCTATCTAGTCTTCATAGGAAAGAGAGAGAGAGAAATAACCAGCAAGCCAGGAAGGCTTTCAATTCTTTGCGCCTTGCCTTGCTGGCTTGCTGGGTGGGATTGGGCTCTCTCTCTTTACCCGATGAGGATTACGACCAGCTTCACCTACCTTCCTTTTTATCAACCCTACCTTCCTTTTTTCTGAAATGAGCGTACATCATTGCCTGGAAGCCTAGATAAGATATTTCTCAGAAATGAGAACCTTGCCTCTCGTATTTCGTCTCTGCCGGCTTCACACCTTCAATTGAAATAAATAAAGCAAATGATATTGAATTGCCATGAGATTAATTACACAAACATTCTATCTTTATGATACACTACTTACCCCACTTTAGCAATCAATCTCTTGCAAGTAATGTATATAGCCAAGTGTGTTGAAAGTTGTACTGAATTAGTTTTCATCTCTCAACATTATTTATAAAGTGATTATCCATTGTTTTCCAATGATGAGTTTCTTCTAAACCAATGCTAAAGCATAATATTGGGCTTAGGCTTATAGGAGGATTGGAAAATCCACCTTCCTCTAAACTTTTGGAATCTGAGAGGTCTTAGGTTCAAACCCAAGTACTTATATATTGGTTCAAATGTGTTGGTTGGGCTTTTAGCAAGGTGCTTAGGCTTGATCATTGTAGGAGGTCCTTGGATTTGTTGAAAGGTACACACATTAAAGAGTTAGCTTGTAGGTCATTGTTCATCGCTTATGAGGCTTAGACCAAAGCAATTGTGGAGGTTGAACCTCTATCTAAACTTAAATATTAATTCAAAATTAATATACAAAAAAATAAAGACAGGGAGAAAGAAAAAGAAAAGTATGGGACTTATTGAAGTTGTGTGTGGAATCCTTGTAGCTTAATAATTGGATTGTGGAAATGAAAAAATTAATCGATGATGATTGTTTCTTTAGTCTCATTAGATGCAAAATAGAGGTTGTTTCATAATGAATTATCTTGAAACATTTGATTGTGGTTTGTTGAATGGATTAAATGGAATGTTTCTTGTATTCTTGAATGGCCAAATGTATAGGTATGAAGAAAAGGGGAAGGGTAAAAGAAAATAAAATTTGAGTTATTAAAGATGCATATAACCATAAATAATTGGCTTTACTTGCCAAATTCAATAAATATCCTAAACACAAGTTATGACTTGCGAGAAAAATATTATGAGGATTTAAACCATTATTTATAGCAACATTTAAAAGTTTAATGCTTCTACTTTAGAAAGTGGAAGGACTTTCTCATTTCACAAAATTATTGCCTTTCTTTTATATTTAACTACTCCTTTGTTTCTGTTAGATAGCTATGTGTTCTTTTCAACTCGTCTTCTGATATTTTTAAATCTGACACTACATTTGTCAATTGGTCTTATGGGTCACTTGAATCATAACATCTTGGTATATTAATAGGGAAAACATGATTTTGAATATTCTTTTGCAACTCAACAACTTCATTAGCTCTCTCTATTAATTGCTCTAGTAGATGTTCCTTTTCTTTTTCAACTTGGGAAAGCTCAGTTGTTTGGGCATGCTCAGACCCAAGCATCTTCAATTCTTCCTTGAGGACAACATTTCAGATTCAACGTTCTGCAATATCACTTTGATTGCTTCTTTTATTTTGGATCAACTCCCAACTTAACAACCAATTTCTTATATTCTTCATTTGTATCGGTCTAGGTTTTGAATTTAATTTCTCCCATCTTAATTTATAGAAACCTTTTCGAGTAGATTCTTTGCTTTATATACTATTAAATAACTTTTTCCCATATCACTATAGATCATTTCCCCAGCTTGTTTATGCAAATTTATGTTGTCAGGGTGGTAGATCACCTACATTTATAGACAAATTCATCGTTTAAAAATCTGGCACTGTAGGAATAGATTGAACAACAGGATGCATGAGACACAATTTGAATTGGTTCCTTTCTAAATCCATAGTAGAAAGCAACTTGGTTTGATAAAATGAGTTCAATACTACTGATAGTTGGGTTCTCATGTCACTTTTCACCTTATGACTTCTTTCCTTAATTTGATGGTAGTTTTTCTGCAAGGCATCTACTTGAGATGGAGTCCTGTTACTTGAAAGTGCTACAAGACCAATACAAGTAGAGGAAGAAGTTGTGTACTTTGGATTCTCACATTGCATTTGGAAACCAAGTTATTTAGAGGGAAATTATGTCAACTTAATTGCACATCTTCTTCTTCTTCTCCTCGAACCAACTTTCTTATGTGACTATGAATCTTCCATGTCAATGTATGTTTGCTCAGGACCATTCCTCTTCAAATTTTTCTCCCTTACAGAGAGGGTTTCAATATCCATATTATTTTGTACTTTGTCACTTGGTCAAGTTTCTTGATTTTCCACCTTTTCTAGCTCTAGTTTGTTATCATGTGAATAAGGAGTTAAACCAACTTCAACTCTTCTATTAGAAATTATATGATGTGGATCATATTTCCATTTCCCCCTTTCTCAAAATTAAACCTTTTTAACATATCTTCAATCTGTTTAAGATATTTTTACAATGAATTGTCCTACAACCCTCTCCAATTTAAAAATGTATCTTTGGTGCCTAAGAAGAAAATGAATATGGTATGCATTTAGATTGTCTTATAAATTCCATAGAAAAGACTCTCATAGGAAAGAATGTTGGTAAGCGATATGGTTGTACCTCAAATCCATACATTCTTATTTCTATGTATACCTCAAATACATACCAATGCCCCACTCTCAGATCAATATTGAGTTTCAAAATTTCTTTTGTCTCAAAAAAAATCCTTGGAGGTTACTAATAGTTCAAAACAAAATATACAATACCCATAAAAGATGAAAAATATTGAGAAAATACCTCATTGTTCTCTTTCCATCTAATGACATGGGTCTATTCAACCACTGACCTCATTTGATTGTTTGAATCCATCATGTTCATGCTCAAATGGTTAAATCTATCTGCATGTACATATAGAAACAAATGGACCATAATGGATGGATATCTGAAATAGCCACTCATATGAAAATTTTGGAATTTAATATTGATAGAATTAACTAGGTAAGAGGGAATATTTAAAACAACATTAGGACGTAGCATCAAGCTTAAGAATCCTAAAGCTTGTTTAATGACTATCTCAGTATCATGCTCCCCAAGAAGGAACAAAATACTTGCTAAGACTTGTTGTGTAGTCTCAAAAAACAGAGCTATGGGGTAATTTGTGCAGGTGGAGGAATCTGAGCATTTGATAGTAAAATCAATCTAAACAAGTTCTCTTTATCATATTTAGAAAGGGCTTTGTATGTAAAGGCCAACCTATCATCCAAGATTTTTTTTGGTTTTCAATTGTATGAAACTTAAAGGCCTCATGTATCAACTCTAGAGTAAATTCAAGAATGTTTTCTCCAGAAGAGGACATACTGGAATTTCTTTGAGGAACAAGAGAAGACATAAGCCAACTTACAAACTCTAGGAAATCATATACAATTGGCACAATGGCATAGTAAAGATTTGATTGAACAAAGGATAGGTGGTCATTAGAATCGTTGAAATGGTCAAGGGTGTCCTAACGGATTTCCATGAGATCAAACGATCAACGGGGATCATAAATATTAGTATCTTGGTCCATTAATGGAGTAGGACCAGATTTTCAGACAATGGTTGTGGGGTTTTGAGCGGATTTCTGAGCTTTCTTCATGTTCACAATTTAATAGAAAGATAAAAATCAATGAATGATGTTGAATTACCTAGCAGGTAGATGAGGACATAGAACTGGATGTTGATGTGAGACTAGTAGTACTTGACTCAAACATTGTTTGATATGACTTTACAAACCAAAGGATAAAACATGTAGAAAACAGAAAAACCTATTTAACCTCAATGAAATAGGTGGGAGGAACAAATAGTTTAATGACATCACAAGGGTGACGTGGACTACTTATGAAGGGTGCCTTTGGTGGTTTGTGGAAATGTGACGGTACCCGTCATATTAAATGACAATTGTAGATCCTCATATTGGGGATTTCCATCATACCACTCTACAATGGGTGCTCCCCGTTTAAATGTCAACTATGTTAACCCGTCATAAAACCATTCATTTCGTTGGATTTTACTAATGGGCCACGATCTAGTCTCAACATGTGCGCTTTTTATTTTTTTTTGAACTATGATACACTTTTACATATATTTTCTTCATAAAATATGGTAGGTTCGTCACATTTTTTTTGGTCAAGTGTGTTGGTCTTTCAATGCCACTTACAACGACAATGATGTCACAACCTTGGCATGTTCATAACAATATATTTTAAAAAAAATCAAGCTTGTCGTTATTGCGTAGCCATGATGGGTTCGTCGCAATATCTTTAAAAAAAAAAATAGGAATGTCGGTCTTGAGACACCTATGACGAAAACCACATCACAACCATGCAAGTTCGTAGCAATATATTTTAATATATAAAAAATCCTTCCCACTGATCTAGCGATGCCACTTTCGGTGGCAATAATGTCGCAACCGTGGGAAATTCGAACAAGTGTTTGTGACGAATAGGTTTCGTCACATTGACGACTTTTCTCATCAGAATTTCGACGAACAAGAAGGGGTCAAAAGTACAATGACACTAGAAGCAATGTTTTGTGAGATATCCTTTTGTCATCATAGGTATGAAACATCATAGCAAGAATGACAAATAAATGTTGAAAATTGTATCAATATTTAGTAGTGTCTATGCTCAAAGTCAAAGAAGCATGCTAAAAGTAGCAAGAAATCAATAGAGATATGATCTCTCTCATAAGGACAGTTAGAGTAAAAATAAAATATATTCCAAGTTTTCTCCCTTAATTAATATCTCTGAAAATAATAGATATGATAATCAGGGACATCATGCAAGTGACAACAAAAGCAACCCAATTAATTCTCTAGTGCAGATCAAGCAAAAAGAAAGCATGAAGATATGAAAAAAAGAAAGGAAGAACAACAAGATAACCGTAGTGTAGTACTTTGTTCTCAATAAAATGATGATCAGTTGTATATTAATAGTAGATGCCCTCATCATATGGCAGGAGACAAAAGCTTATTGCTCTCTGAATATTATCAATGGAGGTCATATCATTCTTGAAAATATCACATCAGCTAGAATAATGGGAAAATAACTAGTTGGTTTTAACAATAAAAAAGCTAAATATAATGATGTTTTGTTGGTTGAAGGTTTGAAGGAATATATTCAAAGTATAAGTCAAATGGTGGATAGTGGGCATGAAGTCATATTTTCTTCTAAAGACTACAAAACAAGGAAGGAAGAAATTGGCAGGTTGGTAGCAACGACAATAAGAACTTAAGCAATGCATGTGTCCTTAAAGACAAGCCCAAAGAATGCAATAAGAGAGTATTATCTCTCTCATCTTATTAGTAAAAGATAAGAAAGGGTTAGCAACACCTCAAGACATAAAAGGAATAAATATTTGAGGATAAGTTGCAAGTGAAGAACTGTGAAAGAGAGAATGAAGCCAACATAGTCTTAGGGGGAGTACATAACAACATCTCATGTTACATAAAAAAGAAAACAATAATCGAATATGAGCTGCAACAAAAGAATGGTGTGATAGGTCCGCAGGAATAGCTCTAAAGAAGAAGTAAAGAAGGTTGATATCAAGTAGTGTTAAGGCAATTTATATGTCGGGATATCGGAAAGAAGGATAGCACATAAGCTCAGGGGAATCAACAGTAGTATGCATCATCAATTGGTCTCAAGAAGAGTTGATTGCTCAAGCAAAGAATAAAATGAAAGATCCACACATCTTATATGGTTTTCCTTATTTCAGTTAAGTAGTTGATTTGATGAGTCTCAACATTCATGTGGAAAAGTAAGCAATTGGCATTTAATTAGTATCATACAATGGACAGTTGCAAAGGAAATGCACAATGCATTTTTATATGTTGGTAGCATGTTATGAAATGAGAAATATTTGTCATTTTGAACAACCATTAGCGTGTCCTTGGCCCATTTATACAACAATATCATATTTGGTTTATGGAGCAAATGGCAAGTGCGCACAGGGGGAGATTTTTGTCTCAGCAAGGTAAAGTTTCAAAGGGGAGAGAATTTTTTTTTTCTACTTGGTGTCAATTAGTATTATTTTGATTTAGTAGTAGCAACCTCTTTTATGTTGGACAACCATTTCAATGGGAGCATGGTCAAAGGGGGAAATTAATCAGTGATTGACTTCCAAATCCATGCACCAATAAAGCACCAAAAGGAAGAGTTAACAAACATTGGAATGACATTTGAGAGATGCATTATAGTTACTGGTACAATATGAATTGGAAAATGAAAAGTGATCAATAATTGGATTTTCACAAGCAAAGGGGGAGAATGAATTTACATTAGTTGTGGATAAAATGAGCAAATATTGAAGATGGCAATATTTTTCAGCCCGAGGAAGAATCATCAGCAACATATTATTTTCTCTTAGGGGGATAATGGTTAGATATTGAGTATCTCGACCATTTTTCTATTGATGTCAAAGGGTGAAAATGAATAGTCATTGACAAGAAGTATTTCCATCAATGCTCAACAATGTTTGGAAGTGTTTCCATGAATGCCAAAGGGGGATATTGTTGAGCAAAGTGTTGTCATTGATGTCAAAATTGAGGAGTTGTTGCCCATTTTTGTTATTGATGTTAAGTAAGATTTATGAGCATGTTGGAATTGTAGTTGGTTGTGTCAAGTTTAGGGGGAGCTTGATGAGTCAAGAATGGAGGTTATAGCTTTGAATATTTGAAGGAATTTTTTCCTTAAGCCTCAACTCAAAAGAGAAAACTAAGTGTTTCATTATGTAGTCCTCTTAGAGACCTTTCCAGTGGTATATAAAACCTAGCAAAAATCCTAAGGGCTGATGAGAAACCAAGTTCTAAAGTTCAGTAAGGTTTAGTAGTGAAGAAATCTGGGACATTTTGACTTATCTGGTAATTCAAAATCATTCGAGGATGTAGGATATCTAGACTCGTCTAGGGGGGAGATAATCTGGGACTTGGAAGCATTCGGTGATATCCAAACAGTTGGAAATATCCATATCAATTTGGATGTTTGGATAAATCTGGGTCTTTGAAGAAATCCAAATCCATTTGAATGTTTGGAAAAATCCACACAGTGCAAGGTAATTTTGGGAATCTCCCCATCTGAATTGTAGGTTGTGTTGATCATTGTTTTACACCTAATGTTTGAATCTAGGCATATGTCCCTCATAAAACTTTACAAAGGAAAACAAAAACAAAAAAACATTTGGATCCAATTTCTTCCTTCGTATAGATAAAAGATGTGGTTGATGCCATGGTTGGTGAAGTGGCATATAGGCAGTAGCATTGACATATGGTAGAACATGATTAGACAAAGTAGATGATGTGGCAGTGTCTGATGGAATTGACATGGCATGTGATGACATGGCACACTCCATACATGTGATACATGATAGGTGATTTTGGATCTTTTGGATGGTCAAGTGGGAAAAATCCATGTGACATGCGACACCATTTAGAGGCAACCATGTGGAAGGATGGCATTAACAAAGTGACACGGTATATCCTCGAAATTTGTGCCAGAGTTTCTAAATTTTTCATAGTGTTAAGGGATTTGACATACGACTAGGCAGTGGGCCCGAAATAACACAAAACACCACTAGGCACTTTAGGTGTTAAAGAGTGGTTCTAGACTTTGGGCATATAAAGTAGGGAGCTAGTTGACAAGGCTATAGAATTAACTCAAAAACTCTCGGATACTGAATTGCTTTCAGATCACTGATGATAATGTGCAACAAAAAATAACAGACCTAGATTGGTTGATAGAATTTAAATGGTTGATGATTTGGCCAACTGATAGATAATTGACATGGAAGAGTCCATTCACCATGAGATGTGTATTTGGGCATCTGGGCCTCTAGGAATTTTTCACAAATGCTACAACAAAAATCACTTGGATACTAGATTGAATGAGAAAAGGCGGTAAGCGCTTCTTGAACTTAAGATATAGTCTTGACTCGGGGTCATATGAGGTAAAGAGCTAAAGTCTGACAGCAATGAAAATGAATATTTGGCATCTGAGTGCCAAATTCAACTAAAGCACTAAAAGGTTGTTAGTTGTCGGGATTGATGTGGTTACTAATATAATAGGAGTTAAGGCAATGTGATTATCATGTGTGTGTGTGGAATAGTGGAGAGAACCTCTAAGAGGTGAGGTAGTCGAGAGATAAATTATATTCTCACAAATTCAAACGACTAGTTTGATTTGTATGTGAGGAAGAGAGAACTACTCATGACTTTGTCTATTTTGATTTAGTCAAACGACCTAGCTGTTGATATATTCAAGAACGTAAAATTCCCATGGGAAGAACCGTGGACTGATACCCATGGCATGTAAAGGTATCGAGGCTATTAAAAAAAAGGGGAACATTGAAGACTAGCTATTCCAATGAAGAACTAATAAAGCCAAGTATGTGAACAAATCATAAATTTCAGGCAATTTAATTCTCGATAATTGTGAATGCAAAAAGAAGCAAATGATAAAAAGTAGAGGCTAAGTAAGTGAAACAATTGGAAGTTGTTGTGGAACATAAGAAAACAACGAGGATTGAGAAAGTTAGTATCATGTCGAAGTAAGGTGAGATGTTCAGAAGAGACTAGAATAGATCTAAGTGCGGATATCATATATGAGATTGGAGTGAGAGTTGATAGAACAAATCTGAAAAGTTGTGATCAGATTTGAATGTGATGAGAGAGTTATTGAGAAGATACAAGAAGTTGTAATCAAGCTTGGGCCTAAGGAGAGAGTTGCAAGATAGAGGCAAAGTTGAAATTAGAAAGGAAGATGGTATAAGGAATATGTTCATGCAATGAGATATTTGGTTGGTTAAGAGTTGAAGTAGTGAGAGCAACAAATATAAATCTGAAACTTAACATAAAAAGGTACCTATGGATATGAGTTTGAAAATGGATGAAAAAAGTATCTACTAGGTTTTGCGGGCTGGTGCTTGCACACTAGGGAGTTGGTGCTTCCTTCAGGTTGGTTCTTATAAAACAATTGAAGATTGGTTCCTCTTGCAAGTGAATGCTTGCAAAAAAAGGAGTGGGTGCTAGTAAACATAATGTAACCACAGTTTGGAGCTCGCACTTACATAAAATAACTAAAAGAAGGTTGATGGATTTCTCCCTTTTATGGGTTTCCTTGCACATCTGGTGTCTCTATGTGTTACATATGTGTATGTTGTTTATGATGTTGTGTGATTCATGGATTGTTTATATGGTTTATTGCTAAATGATTTGAATATTGTATATTGGTAATAAATATTAAAATTGGCCATAATATTGATTCACCACCCCTTTCAATATTATCCTACTTCCCAACACACAAGTGGTAAGTGGTAACGTGGGTTATTGGGTCTTATCTAGGCTTACCATAGAACTTAGGTATGTTTATTGATAGTCTATGTGGGGTTGGTGGTTATGCAGGGTTGTGCTTTATGAGATTGTTCATAAACTTGAATAGATTAAACAACGCAAGGGTTACCAAGAAGGGTGATGTTGTAGATGCTGCAACACCCTCCAAAATTTTGTCTTACACTCAAATTTCAGAGCTTCCCTTGGTATTTTACATTGTTGTTGCAAACATTAGAGCTCATTTCATGAGCTTTCTCACAGTTCTTTAGTCCCTTTTGCACGTTGGGTTAATTGTTGTCTTTGGCATGTTTGACTCTCATACAATGTTTTGTGACCGTTTTATGATGGTTTCAAAAGTTGGTCTTTGTTTGTATGAGTTGCCCCAACCATGTAAGCATTTTTTGCATCTATACACAAAGCCTTGAGCATTGTTGGACAAGTGTCATCATGGTCATCATAAGGCCTATTTTAAGTGTCGCACTTTTCGTTTCTTGTCATAAGGCAGTCACACGGAGGGAAATGCTTTCTTTTTTGTGTTTCGATGATCTATGTTGTTGTGTCATCAAAGTATGCTAAGTATGTGATCACAGTCAAGGTTCATCACAATCCATCACCTATCCCACACTTAGGCTTATTTTAGTGCTTATCTTATTGAGAATGTGTTGTAATGGTTGTTATTGTTGTCCCATACTTGTGGACTATTCTGCGGGATATTAGATAGAGTCTTTCCCTGCTTGTTGGTTATAAATACCTTCGCATCTTTTGTGGACTATTCCACCGGATGTTATATCGATCCTTCTAGTTCATGTGTGCCTCTTCCTGAGCGGTACTATTACCTCTCACTTAGAGGCTCACTTTTTTCCCCCCTTTGCAGTAGAAAAACCTTGACACAGTCGCAACTTCACACTCACTAGGCACACCTCCCTTACTTTTCAAAGACACCAATGCATCCCTCTCTCACGCTGATAGTTAGAGCCAAGGCCTATATTTGAGATATATGGAAACCATGTTGATATTTCATATGCGGCTCCTACACCAAATGGTGTGAGGTCCAATTGGGACTTCACATCGGGGAGACCCCTTGGTTGACAGATTTCCAGCACTGTCAATAGGTGAGTTGAATGATGTTTGAGGGGGTGTGGGTGTCCCCTGTGACCAAGTGGAGGAGGTTCTCCACCCATAGCTTGGTTTCCAATGTGGGTCTAAATCAAGGAATTAGTTTGGTTGGAGGTGTTAACTTCAACACCCTTACAAACATCATGATGGTTAATTCTCCCAAGGTGAATTCCCCCAATGGAAAAAGGATTCCCAAAAATGTGTCGACCTCCTTGGCCAAAGGGAGTTCTGAAAGTTTGAAAAAAAGGATTAATACCCAAAGGATTAAATATGTTGTTAGGGAAAGTGTTCCCCGCCCCTTGGACATTCCATGGAAATTGCATGGTTCCTTGGAATGTAGATCCCCCGATGATTGACTTCCCTAAGGATTAGTGAACCCACTAGAAATGAAAGTGCCCCCAGCTAAGATAGGGAATGACATGGATTGGGAAAGAGGGTTCCAACCATAAGGAAATCCACCATTGGGTATGAATGTACTCCTTATTGATATGCCAGCACCCATCGTGGGCCCCAAGGATCCATATGTGAATGTGGAGTTTGAACCTTCGACATTGGACATAGGTATGCTACTCGCAGCTAAGCTAAAGGCTCTACTGAATATGAATGGAGATGACATGGTGGTGATATGGAGGCACTCATAGTGGATGTGCTATATGGAGGGAAAACGACCCCTGAAGATTCTGTCAGAATGAGAAAGGGTTCTTTGTGGACGTAGTGTGAACAAGACTTGTGGTCATGCAGGTAGGTACAAAAGTGGTTTGTGGGAGACCATTAGTCACTATAGGTGTGGACACAATAGGTTTTATCATGGTAGTAATTTTATCCATAAATAACTCAGGTAAAGGACTGTGTATAGATATATACATGTCTACACCCCAACCTAGAGAGATGGGTGTTAAGGTGTGAAGATGAGGTGGAAGAATATGGTCAACCAATTAGTGAAAAAAAAGGTTTGGCCCCTTGTGTAACACCTAAAGTGACCCCTGAATAAAGTGTGCCTATGGTAGTGCTAGGGTTAAGTCTATGTCTATGGTTAAGCGAACCCTCCCCATAGAGAGAGAGGCCCTCGGGGAAATGAGAATGATGCAAATGAAACTCCACCATGGTGGTAGAAGATGTACACAAATGTGCAAAACAAATATCCTAAGGCCACTAGACATGACCAAACATCACACACCTATATAATCTAAGGGATTTTTATAACTGCTACAACAACACCCTCAAAGTTTCACCTATCACTAAATTTTTGGGCCCCCCCGCTCGGTCAAGGTCCTAAAGGTTGTGCTTGTGTTTCAAATTAATCCATACTCTAGTGACCATTTATCGACAAACCCTACCCATAATTATGCCTTCTTGATGCATAATTAATCATTCTCTCCTTTGTGATTCTCATCCCGTTATGTACATTAGGGTTTTTCTAGGTTGTTGTTATAATGTACTATCAAGCATTCTAATTCCATCAATATGCATTTACAAGGGTCAGTCAGATGTTTGTGTCATTGATCATACTCTGCATTGGTTATTATCTTTGGAATGAATTATGGTTTGAGGAGTTATTGTGTTGTCCATACACCCATTAAAACCCTAGGTTATCATGACTATCATTGAAGTACTAAACCATGTCACCTTGATCCCATTCACAGTCCTAGATTTCACATTCATCGACATTTAAATGGAATTCTTAGTTATGCTAATCACACTATCATAATTAGGAAGTGAATTGTGTATTAAGCCCTTTAGGCATCCATGTGTTTATTGGTTTCTTTAAAGGAGGGGTTTGTGCGTATATGTAAAATCAAATATTCAAAGACCTACCTTTTATATTGCATCTAACACTCATAAGAGATGGAACATGTTTATCATGAGTGCTTGCCAAATTATTAATGAGTTATGAGGCCATGCAAAACTCAAATTACCAATTTCTCATCGTCTATTTCACTCCTAAAATCCTAGCACTAAAGTTTGCAAAGCCATTTTATATAAACTATTTTATTAATTTAGATTATATTATGTCATGTAGGTAGCTTCCAAGGATTGTGATGAACCCCATGCAACATGAAAGCACACAAAGGGAGCAACACACTAAGTGGTGAAGAGAATACCGCTCATGAAATGGAACAAGTTAGTACAAATAAACCTTGGCTGCCAATAATTAAGGGCTCATTCATATGCCATGAGCTATCATGTGTTTCTATCGCATCAGAGTCTTGTATATTCAACATTGGAGTATCATCATGTGGTTGCATCAAAATGTCAAGCACGCGGTATGCATGGAAAAAAGCGCATAGAATCACATTGCCTAGCCCATCCATATATTTGAAGGATATTAAGCCACACAAAAAGTAGTGATCGATTGAAAATCTTTTCAATGATGTGTTAAATGCTTCTTGAAGATTGTTTCGGTAAATCATAAGGAAGCTACTTGGAAATCATGCAAATATGCATTGGAAGCTATTTTGCAGTTGCACTCCCCAAGGCAGTTGTGACATTGAATCCCAAGGAAATTATTCAACTTTATAACGCAAGTGTTTTCTATTTTGATGGATCCAACCTATCTTCAGTTGCAAATTTATTTGCTATGATATATGGGCACCAAGCACTTGATGACGTGGAGGAGGCTGCAGTGTCATCCTCGCTACCTTTGGCACAATGAAGCATTTTGGGAAGAATATTTCTTGAATCGTCGTTGTATGTTCTTGAACAGAGTAGTCCATATGCATTCGCACCTGCCATGATTTTTGCTTCTAATACCCTAGAGATAATTTGGACCCATAAGATGCACTCAAAACATTTAATTGATCTGGCTATGTAACATCTGGGGGATTTCCCCTGGAAGGTATCGCAACATTGTCATTCATTATATGACAACGCTCCCATGCTACTTGAAACATATCCAAAGTTGCAAGATGAAATGTGGTGCCATCAATACTATCTAAGGAACCCTTGACATGACATATAGTTTCCTGGTTGGCCAATTATTGAGCATGTTAATTTTTCATAGTCACTCGTAGCTATGTGGCGAGAGGAGCTAAGTAGACGATACATGGATATTTCTGAAGAGGAAGCTTGTAAAACATTATAAATTCCTTTGGATGATGATGATGGGATAGGAGATTATGCTGATGTAAAACACAATAATGACCTAAAAGAAGAAAAAAAGTATTCAAAGGATCATGAGCACTTCAAACAGGAATTCAATGTGCTATGAACAAAAGCTTTTATAACTTGTATCTCCATAATGTGATTGTCACATCTCTAATTCCATCAGGCCTGTCTTCTATTTTGCTATCTCAACTATGTCGCACTTATATTTTGCCACTTGAACTAAGTCACAAATCCATTTTCTATTTCAATTAAGTCTCACTCCCAAAGGCGACTTCACTACGAAGGGAATTTGTGACTAATACAATTTTTGTCACATGCGATAACTTGATAGTGCATTTTCCATTTGCGACTAGTCCTGCACATCGTGACTTCAAGTTGTAAATTGCACTCTCAATATACAATGACACCTCACTGTCACTTTCATATGCAATCTAGCACCTCTATTAAGCCTATCACAAACGATAAAACCTCTACGCATTTTTTATTTGCGACCCATATCTGCCTATGACTATTTGTATGGAAACAGATGCACGTGAAGAAAGGTTATTCACTATTAAGTAAGATTTACTCCCTTGAGTTAGTATGACTACATTTGCCTTATCTAAAATAGTGTGCCTCCCTTGTAACATCATGGTAAATAAACCCATTACCATCAATCTCATTCAATCATCAAATCAATCTAAGGTCACAGGTTGCATTCTTATCATCTAGAAGTTGATATCTCAAGTTGCGATTTTCACTATGTGACCTATTTTGTTCTTTAAAATTGCAACCACGCTATTCTATTTTCCCATAAGTCACAAGTCGCAGCAATAGTCTACAACGCACTATGGAATTGAAATATGACTTGCAAATGGAACTTATAATGCAATTTAGAGTTTAAAAATGTGACCTTGTGTGGTGATGCAATCTAAAGGTGCAACTAGTGTTGTTGTGACCAAAAGGATTTGTAATGGGCATGCTAACGAGGTTATCCACATTTCGAAGTAATATAGGGTTGAAATTTATTGCATTGATATTTACCACATTCGCAAGGATAACATTATGGAAATAAACATAATGAGAAATATTCAAAATTTCATCCTTCATCTAACATTTTGTGAAAATTAGCCCAATGTGATTGATGAGGAGGATAAAATGACCTTGTTCATATGGTTAAAGAATTTGATGGGGTGGCTCACCTAGATGAAGGGAGAGAACCAATTTTTCTTCACGCAAAGGACAATTTGAAAGCTAAGGGTTTTGAATAAGAAACATATCGATCTTTGAGGGATGTATTTTGGCAACATAGGAGATATGCAATAAGAAGGGTCACACAGTCATTCAACAAATTACACAGAAATTATATATGAACAAAAAAAGAAATTAATTTCATTTGGTGAAAGGGTTGTGCTTGTAACATTGGTTTTAAATTGGATTTGCATCATCATTTTCTCATAATAATTTTATTGAAGGCGTGGCTGTAGGTTGGGAAATATATTCAATTAGAATATTGTGCCTCCTAGGTGTACCCAAGAAAGTTCATTTTGGATTCAAAACAGAGAAATCAAGATGCATCCACTACAAAAGAACATATAGTTGCTAGGCAATAGGATGATCCTTCTCTTAATGAACAATATGGTTATCCAAAAGCATATTCAAAGGAGTGGGCATCTTAAATATTTGCCTCTCGACAACACAATGAAGTTGCATTTAACATTAGGTCTATTACTTTTCATGGTGATGAATGGGGAACACTTGTGTCTATTGGAACTGCAAAGGGTTTAGAATTTTGGCTAAAGAGGCATTGTTTGAGATGTTTTATTCATTTATGTAGGTTTATGGATGATGGAAAAGCCCTGGGTCTTTTGCATAAAGCACCAAATGATGGAGTATCTCTTGGAGCATGCTCTGGGTCTTGCATTGGATATACATACCTTGAGGATATTGCACTACAGAAAAGGGACTATAAAGGGGTCTTAATTAGTGTTTTTCTTTCAATCAATTAATTGTGTTTTAATATAATTCTTTGTTTATAAATGTGTATGACCAATACTATTTTCCTGCAGGTAGAAGAAAGGAAATAAAATGTTAGTTGACGTGGAGGAAGCTAGGGTTTCTCACAGAAGTTGTGAAACTAGGGTTTCGATAAACAAGCTATATGGATCTATGAAGTAGTCCATGGCATTGTGTTAACCTTGATGTCATATGTCATAACAAGCAAATGGTCATTCAATGCAGCCAATGAACATCATAGCCTTGTCTCATGACATGGCAACCATATCGGCAACGAATACAGTAGGGTTTCCAAAAATCCCTTTGTACACTCCTCATGCCTTCTTTGCTATCATAATGTAAATTATTCTCATCATAATGTCAACAACTATATTAGAAATGTCACTTGAGCATGTAATAGTCATTAGACATGAGAGGGCAGTGAGGAAGTCTAAGAGTCATGAGGGTAGGTGAAAGGTCACAATAGGTGAACAATCACATCATTTATATAAATATACCCTCATGCCTCATTTGAGGTGACTTTTAGTACTTGAGCTTGGACCAGTAGTAGATAGTTGATCAGTGTTAAGGAAGTTAAAGGTACTAAGCTCTTGGTAGCTAGTAGGGTGAGTTGCGATGAGGCTAGGGTTTTGCATTAGATAATGGTATGAGAAACCCATGTTCCACTATTGGGATTTGATGAATTGCAGGACATGTACGTGTATTGGCAGTAACATTAATAAGAAGTTATTTTCTTTCAGTATGGATTCTCGTGCATCTTTATGATGGTGGTACTAGATTTCTTGTATTTCTTTCATGTTTGTATGTGTGATTTCATGTGAGCATATGTTAATGAAATCATTTTTAGCTCATGGCTTTCATGTTTGCTTTGAATTTGTGCTTACTTATTCCATGCCATTTCGGTGACCTATTGTGAACTAATTTGCAATTAACCTTTGGCATGTTCTTGTTCATGTATGTCTGAGATGATATTAGCGTATTGATCCTTCTCTTGGCATACTTATTGTTGTAGTTCTTACTTTCCTTTATTTTGTTCTACAGTTTTTCAACCTTGGGTTGAATTTGTTCCCTTTATCCAAGCATTTATTTCTTGTCCTCACTCTAACATCTCTTCATGCACGAAACTAACATGATGGCAATCAGGCCTATATACCAGGTTGGGCTCCTATCACAAACGGTGTAAGGTCTAATTGGGCCTTCACACTAGGGAAACTCCTTAGTTATTGGAAGGACATCAAACACCGCCAATCTATTTTGGCGCTAGAAGGAGGGCCAGATGAAAAGTTGAGCCCTTGGAGCCTTTATTTTAGCTTCATATCTTTAAATGGCTTCACCACAAATCTCTATTATGGGTTGTTTTTCTAAAAGTCTATATTAGGGGAATTTTGAGGTCTAAAATGGGCCTCCTAAGGAAATTATAAAATAATAGTGGAAATAAGAAAATAATATTAGGTTACATCATTAAAGTTTGGAGGAAAAAAAGAAAAAACTATTTTTTCAACTCGTATTTTCAACTTATCTCCCTAAGGTTTTACACAAATTTCGAGTGAGAGTACTTGTTGGATGCAAAATATAATTCCTCATCCAAGGAGTACCCATGTTGCATACTTTCAATTGACCCTGCTACACGAAAAATGAGAAATACATGAAAAATGTGATTGCAATCACGTTTTTTTCATGTATTTATCATTTTTTGTGTAGAAAGGACCATCGAAACTATTTAACATGGGTACTCCTTGGATCATGAGGAATTAAAATTTGCATCTAACGAGTACTCCTTCTCGAAATTTGAGTAAAACCTTAGGGAGATAAGTTGAAAATACGAGTTGAAAAAGTAGTTTTATTATTTTATTATTTTTAATATTTTTACTTTTTTACTCCAAAAATGGTGAATCATCCTCCATGGTTGACATCATCATCTTGAATCCTATTGGTTCTTAAAAATTTTATTTGGTTGTACATTTTTCTTAGGAGGCCCATTTTAGACCTGAAAATTCCCCTAATCAATATTTCAGTGCCCGTGGAAATAGTTTTTCACTTGTCGCAGTTTAAATTTGATGCTGAGAGTCGAATAATTGTATTTGGACACATGTGTCTAGTTATCTATTTCTGTCATTCTAATGGAATACATTGTAAAGATGTTATGGGAATATTGTTCAGCCTCACACTTTAAGGTTTTGTCAGGCAATGATGCCACACATTGCCAGTCGCTTCTATACATTCATTCGAGCAACTCATCAGCAAGACCTATCAATCTTTCTATAGGTACGATTATCAACATGTGTTTAAAGGGATTAATCAACTTAGAATGAAGCCTGAAGAATCATTAAAAGATTTTGCTTCTAGGTTTGGTCATATTTTTTGTGAATTTCCTGAAAGAGACATGGACTAGATGTATTTGGGTGAAAAATTTTGAGGATTGGTTTATCTTTCTTTGCAACAATTCCAATCTAAAATGAATCATGATTCTGATGATCATCATGATAATCTTCAAGTTACAAATCGGTTAGATCTTATCCCTAATTTGGTCTTACCCATTTCTATGAGTTGGGAAAAGCCTCAAGGTTTTGGGGAGGACATAACCACCTGTAAAATTATGTATACTCCTTCAACTTCATCACCCAAGGATTTTTTTGCCATAAACAGGTTAGATGATGAAGAGTGTTTGTAGAGAAATGAACCAAGTTGTCTTGCATCTAAGGCTTCAAACATCCTAGTGAAATTGAACAACCTGGGAATCAAGTTGACAAAATGCCTCTCCTTATTGACGATATTTAACTCAAGTTCGTCAAGCATATGCCTGAATCTATTCTTGAATATTCCCATATTATGCTTCCTCATTCACATGTTTGTGATGACCTAGGTCTTCTCTCGGATAATGTTGAATGCCTATCAACCCCATGGAGCATAACCTGCATGCTGATCCATTGTTTCCTCATGTTGATACCAACATGCAGGATGCGAGCCTTGAACCAGACTTGGTTGGAACTAGGGCCTCCTCACTTGAGAGTTTTCATCTATTATACCCTTATTTGTTCCATGAGCCACCCCATCAAATTATTTATCATTCAGTTTACTAGGATAAAGTTGCATCTTAGCTAGAAGAGTATTTTTTGGCACGTTTTCCTTCCAAAAGACGTCACCTTCTTGCTCTTGTGAATGTTTTACAAGCATTTTTGTTTTTTCACAATTCTTTATACTAGTCCTAATTGCTAAGATTATTGTTTTTGCAGGTTGGGAATTGTTGTGATGGTTGCATTGGAAGTTCAATTTCATATGACCCGATCTTCTTTCTGGTTAAATTAGGGTTTTAGGTTAAGATTGGTTTACAATTTTCTAATTAGGATTTTCTTTATGATTTTAGGGTTAGATATTCTTTTTCCATCTGTTCCTCATTGCAGGTAGTTAGTTTGTAGCATGACATTAGGCATTTAGCATGCATTCACATTTTGTAGTGCATTTACAAATTGTTTGCATAAGCATGGCATGGCGCTCTTAGTTGTAGTTAGTTGATTCTTCCTTGCATCTATATTGCATTACACTGCATTATTTTTCCTGCATTTCATGTAGCTTTCTTTGTTACATTACATCATGCAGTCATCTCCTTGTATAGCATACATTGGCCATTGACCTAGCATTTCATTTGTTCTCTATGTTGCATGACACTGCATGAGTCTTCACAATTCGTATCCTATGCATGCTCCTTGCAAACCTTTGATGTCATGATGAGATTTCTTATGCTTATTCGCGCATGGTAAAACCCTAGAAGAACTTCTTTAACCTCTTTGCACATTTTGAAACCCTAGAACAAATTCCTTGGTCACTTTGCCCTAATTTTGAAACCCTAACCCTAATGGTTGCATGTGGTTGTGGAGGTTGTTCCAAGAGGCAACTTCTCATAGAACCAATAATAAAAATCGTGTCTCGAACATTCTTCCTACGAGTCTGGCCCATTAACAAGCAAAATACGAACATGTGCATCTGGGGAACCCTAATCAGTTCATATGATCTACATCTACAACATGAACCTTGTGTTCAACTTGGTCTTGAATATTTTGAAGGTTTGTTTTCACTGTTCACCTGTCAGTTGGAGATATGATGTGGAAGTAGGGCATGAGGGGAAGCCTAAGTCAGAGAAATCCTTTGGTTTCTAAAAATAATGAACAACCTTTCTTGCTTTAAAATAAGTTAGGATCCCTCATTTGCCTTGGAAAAATTAATGGCTAATAAATGATGTCAGTGTGCATGAAAAAGTGAAATCAATCAAACAAAGGGTAAAGGATTGAGAAAGGCTTCTTACGCAGAGAGGTGATGCAAGCAACTTCATTGGGGTACTAAACAGTCCTGCTAGTAGTGAAGCAATTCTTGGGATTTCTTAGGTGACTTTATCAAGGTATTGAATAGACATGTTGGCAGCAGAGTAATGATATAAACTCTCTTTAAATATCTAAATAAAATAAGTTCTCTTCCATGATCTTTGCATCATTATTGAAGACCTACATGTGTGATCTCTTGTTTTAGCATGTAAAATTTTTAAGGACCTACCTAGGATACAGGGGAAGGGCATATGTGTAAAATATCAAGTAACCATGGGAGTACCCATAGTGTATGTTCAATACTTCCTTGCACTATTATCAAGACTCAAACTATTATAAGGATGTTGGCAGAGATGTTGGATTCTACCAATGGTTCACCAATTGTTGTAGCCACTACAACAACACCCTAAAAATTTCACTTATCACTAGATTTTTAGGTCCCCCTGCTCGTTCAATGTCCTAAAGGTTGTGCCTATGTTGCAAATTAGTCCATTCTCCATTGACCATTTATCGGCAAACCCTATCAATAATTATGCCTTCATGATGCACAATTATTCATTCTCTCCTCCTTCTTTATGATCCTCATCACGTTATGTACATTGGGGTTTCTCCAGGTTGTTTTTGTTACAATGTACTATGAAGAATTATCTTTCCATCAATATGAATTTACAAGGGTCAGGTAGATGTTTGTTTCGTTGATCATGCTCCACGTTGGTTCTTATCTTTGGAATGCATTATGGTTTGAGGAGTTGTTGTGTTGTCCATACACCCTTTAAAACCCTAAGCTATCATGACTATCATTAAAGGACTAAACCATGACACCTTGATCCCATTTGTAGTCGCAACCTTCACCTTCATCGATATTTAAATGGAATTCTTAGTTATGATAATCACATCATCATGATTAGGAGGTGAATTGTGTATTAAGCTCTTTAGGCATCCATGTGTTTATTGGTTTCTTTAAAGGAGAGGTTTGTTCGTATATGTAAAATTAAATAGTCAAAGCCCTACCATTTACATTACATGTAACACTCATAAGACATGGAACCTATTTATAATGAGGTCTTGCAGAATTATTAATGAGTTATGAGGCTTCACAAAACTCAAATTACCAATTTCTCATCATCTATTTCACGCCTAAATACTAGCAATAAAATTTGCAAAGCCATTCTAAATAATTTGTTTTATTAATTTATATTATGTTATGGCGTGCAATTAGTTGCCAGGGCTTGTGATGAATACCATGCAACATGACAATGCACAAAGGGATCAACACACTAAGCGGGGAAGAGAATATTACTCATGAAATGGAACATGTTAGTACAAAGATGCCTTGGTTGCCAACAATTAATGACTCATTCATATTCCATGAGCTATCATGTGTTTCTATCACATTGAAATCTTTTATATTGAATGTTAGAGTATCAACTTGTGGTTGCATCAAAATGTCAAGCATGCGATATGCATGGTGAAAAGAGCATAGAATCACACTACCCGACCCATCCATACATAGAAGGATATTAAGCCACATTGAAACCAATGATCAATTGAAAATACTTTCAAAAGTGTGTTAAATGCTTCTCGAAGGTGTTAAAAAGTGATGTTTGAATTAATAAAAACAGCTATTAGTCAGCTCTACGAAAGAGAGTCTGAACCAGGAGAGTTTGGCTCTGCAGAACACTCTACATTGTCCATGTACATCACACATTATATAGTAATCATAGATTTAGGGAAGTTAGAACCATAACCTAAGAAATAGAAACTAATTCCTATCCTGAGGTCTTGTGAACCAACTCACTATTCTAGGATATTCTCCATTATCTCTAACACTCCCCCTTAATGGAGAAGGGGTTCACAAATATGCCTAACATCTCCCTAAACATTTCAAACTTAATTTTTTCCAAGAGGCTTGGTGAAAATGTCTGCAACATTATCACATGTATTACAATATACCAGATGGATTTCTTTTGATTGCATTTTCTCCCTGACAAAGTGGAATTGTGTATCAATGTGTTTAGTGTTCTTGTGAAACACTGGATTATTAGCAAGTTTGATTGAACTCTGATTGTCGCATCTGATTGTTGTTGCATCTTTCTGTTCTTCCCCGACATCCTGGAGAAGTCTCTGCAACCAAACTACCTCACACGTCGTTGCGCATATGGCTTGATACTTTGCTTCCGTTGAAGAGAAGGAAACTATGTTCTGTTTTTTACTGCTCCATGTAATCACCCCGGATCCAATGTTGAATGCATAGCCTGTTATGGATCTGCGGTCATCTACATTTCCAACCCAGTCTGAATCTGTAAATCCTGTCAATCTAACATCATAGGAATCAATATAAATAATACCATAGTCTACAGTACCTTGTAGATACCTCAAAAGACATTTTGTTGCATTCCAATAACTCTCAAGTGGCTTGGACATGTATTGACTTAGCACACTGACTGCATAAGCCAAATCTGGTCTAGTATTGGTCAAGTGGATTATGCTCCCAACCAGTTGTCTATAAAGTGTCACATCTACCTCTTTAGAGCCATACTCACTTTGAAGATTAATGTTCTGTTGTAATGATATTGTTGCCGCCTTACATGGATCCATCCTAAATCTTTCCAGTAGACCTTTGACATACTTACCCTGGGACAAAAAAGTTTGTTCTAAATCTTTCGAGATCTCAAGACCCAAACAATATCTTAATTCACCAAGGTCTTTCATTTCGAACACCTGTGACATTTGTTGCTTGATTTCTTTGATTAGAGCAATAGCATCACCTGTAATAATTAAATCATCTACATACAAAGAAATCAACACTATGCGCCCCTGTTCATCTTTCATGGTATACAGATTAGGGTCGTTTTTACTTCTGTTGTAGCCAAGTTGCAGAAAAAATGAATCAATCTTTTCATACCAGGACCTGGGTGCTTGCTTTAGTCCATAAATAGCTTTCTTTAATCTACAGACTGAATGTTATTTCCCTTTTTGGAAAAACCCCTCAGGTTGCTCTAAATAAACCTCCTCTTTCAATTGTCCATTTAAAAATGCAGACTTTGCATCTAGTTGGTGAGTCATCCAATGTTTCTTAGTAGCTAAAGTGATCCAGACTTAAACAGGAACGCAACAAATTACAGAGATAACCATATACACAAAGATGCAGCGGAAATAATACTTCATTTCATTAATGGAAAATACCGAAATATGCTTACAACCAAAAATAGAAAAAAACTAGCTAGGGCGATGGCAGCTTATCTCTGAGAAGAGATGTGTGGCTACATGCCTTTGAACTGTGTTACAATGAGGCTCGAAGGCCTTTTTATTGTTGAGAAACAATGGAAAACCCTTCACATTCCAAAACCTGACCCTAGAAGATGAAACGCCAAATTGTGGACCCTGTTTTTGGGTAAGTTGGTACATCAACTTCCCGGGGTCGCGAATTGGTCGTATTATCTCCGTTTGATGCGCGTGATAGCCCATTGGAAAGATCTCTCCGATGACTACGACGGAAAAGACAATTTTTAGACAAAGAAATTGTTGGCGGTAGATTTCCCAAAAAACGTCGTTTAGGGCCTCAAAACGGCTCCGGAAGTTTAGGACCGGAAAAAATGCTAAAAATAGTAAACTGTGCTATAATTAAGGAAACTGAAAAAAACTGCAAGAAGCACTAGAGGGGATCCAAGTGGAATTAGCGGGTGGCCACCAATATCCACCTGGATCATTCCTCCCCCCTTAGGAAGCAATG